>JANHFL010003321.1:9023-41523 GCA_032468155.1 Oxyrhabdium leporinum
TACCTTGATGGGGTAGGGGTTGTGTATTTTTGTGAGTTGTGTAATTTTGTGAGTTTGGTTGTGTAATTTTGTGAGCCGCGTCCACCCAGTCACATGATCACCAAGCCACACCCACCAAGCCACACCCACAGAACCGGTAGTGAAAAAGGTTAGATTTCACCACTGCATGAAACCAAATATAGCCAACAATTATGAGGAAAAACTAATAACTTTTCAGAAAAAGCTGAAGGAAATGTATTGATCTCAATCACAAATGTAAACAGGAAAAAGGCAAGAATAAAATGAGTTATGTTGTTTTAAGATCAGGGAAATCACAGGAAATTTTATAACTAAATTAGGAATATTCAAGAGCAACCATCTGATGGAGATAAAAAAAGATAGGAAGAAGCCTATTGTAAATGTAACAGTAGAATTAGAGAATGACACATTTTAGAAGGGGAATATATTTAGGAGCTGTCTTCATTAGTAAGTGAGATAGATTAGCTGATGAATAGAAAAGCACTAAGCACAAAAGAAATGCCCACTGAAATTTTTAAAGACTCAGAAAAGGGTAAGTTAAAGTATTAACATCTCTCCTTCAACAAATATGGAACAGGCTGCATGGCATACAGATTGGATAAGATTGGTGCATATACTGTACTTGTACCAAAAAAGAGGGGATGCAAGTAAATGTATGGATTACTGAATCATTGCAGTGATTCTTCATGTAAGCAGAATTCTGCTTAAAATCGTAGATGGACTACATAGCCATACATGTAGAGAGAGGATGGGAAATGAATTAACAAGTTTCAGAAAAAATAAAGGATTGAAAATAATAAGCAAATACATGATCAACAAGCAGGAACTTAGTTATTCTAAGTCTGCTTGGCAAGATTGAGGAAACTAGGTATAACCATAGATGTGTATGGATGGGATCAAGAGCATTAACAAAATGTCCTTAGAAAAGCTAGTTACTCAATAGGGACAGCTCAAGATGGAAACATTTCTTCATGTACTGTAGTCGCCAGGATCTGAACCTAGTATTTGCTACTAACTAGAAGTTTTGACAAGAATGCGTCCATTTTATTACACTTCACAGCTTTGAACTGCAGCTAAGCTGTGTGTATGTTTTGTTAAAGATTATGACTTCAATCTCCTAACTTTCGCTTAAAATCTTAAGTGGTGCCAGTGCGACCATATGTGACTTAGTTTAAATCAGGCTCGTGCATTTATATTATTATATAAATTTATATTCTATATCTATAAAATATCTGCGTGCTTGTGTGTGTGTGTATGTGTATGTACATTTAGATTTAGCTGGGAGAGCTACTGAAAAGAAATGGTCCAATAAACTGTACGTGCACATTGCCCTTACACATTTATAAAGCATCTCACTAGATTGCAATCACTGTTTCCACATGAACAGTTTGCCTAATAGTTCTGAGTAATTTTTCATACAAGTAATCATATATTTTCTCTCCCTTAAAGAGAAAAATATACCAAAATAAAGTCCAAGGAGGAAAATGCTCAGAGATTAGTTGATTTTCTCCATGCCCGGCTGGATGCTGTTAGAAAAAAAATAAAGACAGACAACAGAATATTTGATGAGCTGCTGTGGAAGAGACAAAATGATTTGAAAATTAAGAAGGTTTGTGCTATTTACATTATTATTATGTTTCATTTTTCTTAATAAAATGAATATGTACTATAGTTAAATTGATTTCCTTTTCTGAGAAAAGTATAACAAACAATATATGGGCATTCTGATGAACCATTTTGAAAAAAAGAACATTAACCAAAAGACAATATGTCCTTCCAATGTGGACACTTATTTGTTTCTTATTAATAGTTTCCCTATGAAAGTTCCATGTTCATTTAACAGGTTTCTAACTAATGGTATATGGGAGTGACTAGGGGAGATAAGGCAAAGAAATGCAACCAAGGGAACTGTTGGAGAAAAGGCAGCTGAGCTCGTTAACAAGAATGTGGGTGGGGCAAGGGGCTCAGAAGAGACTCTCTACTTTCTTGGGCTGTAAATGTGGGAGAGGGAAAACTTGCAAGTTTCTGTTAATATAGCTTTACAATAATGTAAAACTCATCTGGTTGTGTTTCTTGTCTGGTCCACCTTATAAACTGATACTAACAGAATTGAGAAACTGGAGGACCATTAGACTTCATATGTGAAGCTCCAAGTATAAGATAAGTGACACATAAGAGTTCCAATACGATGAGTTCTGTAGCTGTATAATGCTGATACACAGCCATATAAAAATACCAGTGCAAAGTTGAACATAGATTGAATATATGTGCAATCCCCAACATAGGACTGGAATTATAAATACTTTTTGTTTCAGCCAGATTGCTTAGTGGAGTTGATGAAGATGCTGTTGGTTGATCTAAGCTTCCCCAAGTCATAAACATGCAGCCAAAGAGCCATTCCCTGATCTTAAAATATGTATTTCATTTTCCTGTTCCAGAGAGTAAGAAATATAGTCTTCTAAAGAAAGTCCCAGTTGTTTTTCTTTGCAATTTTTTCTCCTGAGACTATGTTTGGCCTCTAAAATGGGTCCCTTAAGCTTTTTCAGAAAATGATTGATAAATTTATCTAAGCCCTTACACAGAACCATGGTATTCATTGGATGAATTTTGTCCTGTCACTTTTTCTCTTACTAATCTACTTCACAAGCAAGGTTGTACCATGGTAGTGAGAATGCATTGTGGGATACTGAGGCAAATCTGTATCTTATACACTTACATTATGCCATTGAATGTAGTTTGCACTGCATTGCTACTTTTGTCGTTTGCCCCACTTGCCTGCCCTTGCCCATGCTTACAAAGTTGTTGGGGCAAAAATGGGAGATAACTGAAATCAACACATTAAAGATAAAAAATATTCTCCAGAACTTTTTGGAAGACTATAGTGGAAACAGAATAGTTACCTTCCATTCTGTTAACAGTAGCCTCCATTATATTTTAGATGTATCCACAAATAAAATGTGACTTATTTTCTAGCTTACTTCTTTGTATTTTAGCAGTAGCATACTAAGTCTACTATACTTTAGTAGCATAGAGTGCATTTGGACAGTGGTGATTGTCTCATTCATTGCAAACTTTCTTGTGCAAGGATTCTCTTATTTGGTGGCCTAGAACATTGAAATACATTTTAAAGAGGCCTGCTCTTGAAAATGCAGAAGTCACAGTATCTTTTAGAAGCTTCAGAATACCTAAGGCAAGGGTCCTCAACAGTGGTAGATTGCAACTGGTTTAATAACCGGTTTGGTGAACACGCGCTAGGGCGATTATGCGCAGCGCTGCAAATGGGGCATTTTGAAGCACAGCTGCTTACCTTCCGAGTCAGCAACGGTAAGTAGAACAGAAAGGGGGGGGGAGGAAATCAACTGTGCCACACGATTGATGAGCTAGAAAGCAGGAAATAAAGGACAGGATAGAGCAGGGGCGGGTGGGCAGGCCCAGGTGATCGCTGGAAATACCGGTTTGCCTGAACTGGCAGCATTTGTTAATACCGGTATGGGAGAACCGGTCCAAACCGGCTGAATTCCACCCCTGGTCCTCAAATTCTTTAGCTCATAAACGTCTTCATAAAGTTTCAAATTATTCATTGACTAAACATTTATTACATGGAAATAATTTAATAAATACTATTTTAACTAATAGTACTATGGGTAATAATGATAATAATAATAACAACAACATCAACAAACCATGGCTGGACCTGGACAGCTATCAGGTGCAATCCCTATGGTTATGAGATTGCTGGTTTTCGGATCAGTAGTGGCTTAGCCACCATGAATCAACCCAAGCACCTATCATCAACAATGATATGAAAAAATCAACAAAATTCCATACTGGATCGGTTGTCGCCCAGGTCAACAAGTACCTTGTCAGATGTTATGGCTCCTGGACATCTGTTGAAAAATGGGCTACAGGGCTCAGTTGCTACTGCTGGGGAACCGGGCATGCAACTGTAAAGTGACTGGGACAAAAGCGCAAAACTTGGACAACCAAAGAAAATCGAGAAATCATCAAATGTTACCATCAGGCATAACCAACAGCCATAGGATTTCAAAAAAGAATGATGCAACTGTGGAAGGAAAAACATCCAGAAAGTGATGTAACTGAACAAAGATTAATGGATGAAAGACGTTTTATCATCCGTAATAAAGCTTTCACAGATGTGGAAATGCAACATCTTGAAACATTGGCTAGAAAGAAAACAAATAATGATGAACAGGCTGAAGAAACAGTTCCAACACCTGAACAAACTGACCAACCAGTGGAAGAAGCCAACATACAGGATGAAGATCTTCCTGTGCAACAACTCCAAAGTGTAGAGCTAAGTGATCTAGCGAAAATGCTGAAAGAAAAGATTGAAAATCACATCAAAGAAAACACAGAAAGAAAAAGCCTGCCTGCCATTTGCGAGGTACATAGTAAATGAGTGAAAGATCTACTAAATGCCATGAACAACATTTTAACTTCCATCCCATCCAGCACATTACATGAAACAAACCAACTAATGTACAGCACAGCTGCCATTATAATTGCACAATTGGGTTATAAAATGCCCAAAAAGAAACCCACTGGAACACCAAAGTGGAAAGTTAGACTTAAAATACAATTTAAAAACTACGAGGAGATGTCAGCAATTTGAAATACTTGAAAGAAGGAGAACTAAAGAATAAAAAGCTGAAAAATAGTTTATACAAAAAATACAACCTGGAGGAGCAGAAATATGGAAGAACTAAAACAGCATGTAATAGCAACAGCAAAGAAAATCGAAAGATACAAAGGATGAATAAAACAGTATTGTAAAAGTGTCCAGTTCAGAAGAAACCAATACCTCTTCTATCAGTCACGATGAAAGTCGAGTCCATACTAATGTTCACCCATGTAAAGAAAAATCTTTGAACTTTTGGAAACAATTATGGGACAACCCAGTGGAACACGATAAAACTGACTTCTGGATCAAAGATATTCAAAAACAAACAACACGAAACAAAATGGAGAATATTGTAATAACAAATGATAAGGTTGCACAACAAGTAAAGAAGGTCAAGAACTGGAGCGCACCTGGCCTCGACAAACTGCATGGATACTGGTTAAAACACCTGACCAGCCTCCATCACCGCATGGCCACTCAATTTGATAAAATGCTTCAAAATGCAACAAGCGAAGAATGGTTAATAGCCGGCTGAACATACTTGATAATGAAAGATCCAGAAAAGGGCACAGAACCAAGCAACTATCGGCCAATTACTTGTCTGTCAACAATGTTCAAACTTTTTACAAGAGTACTTTCAAAATCCATCATCTGATGGAAACCAGTTTGTACCCAGTAGAGCAAAAAGAAAATTACAAAAAATCAAGAGGAACAAAAGATCAGCTGCTTATTGACAAAATGGTACAAAAAAATGCAAAACAAAGAAGAACAAATTTAAATATGGCGTGAATGGATTACAAGAAGGCATTTGACACATTACCTCACAGCTGTATTAACACCTGTCTGAAAAACTTTGGAATCAACAAAAATATTTGTACATTTTTGCAAGCTAATATGCAAAAATGGGAAACAGTTCTAACAGCAAATGGGGAGAACATTGGTTAAGTCAACATCAGACGAGGAATCTTCCAAGGGGACTCACTTTCGTCACTACTGTTCAACATTGCGTTAATCCCACTGACAATAATCCTACAAAACACAAAACTGGGCTACAAAATCTCAAGCCAACATGGCAAGATAAACCATCTACTATACATGGATGACTTAAAACCTTATGCAAGAAGCCCCACTGAACTTAATCAATACTCAACACAGTTCAACTGTTCAGCAATGACATCAGAATGAACTTTGGACTTGAAAAATGTGCTATACTATCCATGCAGTGAGAAAAAATGGAGAAAATAGAAGGAATAGAACTGGGAAATGGAAGCATCATGAAAGCATTAGCAAAGGATGACGGTTACAAATACCTAGGCACATTGGAAGCGGATAATATCTTGAATGGAAAAGTCAAAGAGTCAATGCAAAAGGAATACACCAGGAGGGTCCGCAGCTACTCAGCTGGAATCATCAACTGGACTTTGGCTGAACTGGAAAACTTGGATCGGAAAACGCGCAAACTTTTGAATATGTACCATGCTTTATATCCACGAAGTGACATCAACAGGTTGTACTTGCCAAGAAAAATAGGGGGCAGAGGGCTATTGCAAATCCATCAAACTGTGGAAGAAGAAAAACAAATTAAGCATACAATTTATTGATGTCGCTGTACAAGGAGATGCCAGAGTCGAAGAAAAAGAACTGGAAAAAGTCATGAAATATTGCGACCTGGCTATCGAAACTACGCGATTATGGATGAAACATGTAACAGTGATACCCATTGTCATCGGGGCAATTGGTACCATGTCCAAGAATTTTATAAAATACATCAAGAAATTACAGCTTCTTGCAATAACACCAGTGGAACTGCAAAAAACTGCGGTACTCGGAACATCATATGCTTTAAGACGATACTTGGTTGATACCTAAGACGCTGGCAGCAACCCCTGTCAACCATTAGCACCAGTCACTGGTATTTGTGATACATTTTAAAATGTTCAGTTGACTGAGTTTCATGTTTAATGAATAAAAAAATAGTCAAAATGACCAGATTAAAATATTATGGGATTTCCAAAGATAAATTGATAAAGTTTTGTCACACGACATACCAGACTTAACTGTGGTTGAAAAGAAAAAAGTATGGATAATTGATATGGCAACCCTTGGGGTTAGTAGAATAGAAGACAGAGAATGGAGAAGATCACAGAGTATCAAGATTTGAAAACCAAATCTGAAATATTACAGAATGAACTGGCTGTGGCATCACTTTCCTATAATGCATCATCTACATTATTTACATAATAAATAAATTTTAAAAAGTCAATCAAGAATAATAATGGAACATTTGGTGGATTTGTTTTAATCTTCTAAAATGGCCAGAGTCAATTTCATAAAATAGGTGCCATACAAATTAATAAAAATTATTAAAAACAGAACTAGCTCAAAATTACGGCCCAAAACAAACATGCCTTAAAAATAGGTAGGAATTTTCCTTATTGATAATGAAGCTATGCAAGATACATATTGACATGCCTTATGTCAGCCTTGGGAGCCATATTTGTAGAAGGCCTCTGTGGCTGCCACATTTGGTGCCTGGGAAAATGGGAGGGGGGATATTCACATTGAGCTGGGGAGAAAAGACACAACATTCTTCCCGAGAGAGTCAAGGACTTGTCAACCTGCACCTGGAAGAGGAGTACCAGGAGGAAGGAATATGTTTGGGTTGGAGTTGGATTGGGTCATGTGATCTGTGATGGTGGCGGGGAGGTGGATCCTTAAATTTCTCTTGGGGAGGGAAAACCTGAAACTTTCAGATTCAGGTTTCCCAGATGTGCCAACATGACTTCTTTAATAAATTCTTACTTGGATGAACTTAGTTTCTGAGTGCTGAATGGACAAAGGGGGTTTCATTGGAACGCTGACACCTTAGGCATCTGCTTCTACTAGTGTCATGGACTTAGAATATCTATATGTGCACATTAATGATGTGTTTGTAAAAGAACGTTTATGACAATACACAGTTTTGTTAATCAATGTGGGGCATTTAAATGGTATAAGGGAACATAAATTAACTTACTTGATGTTAATCTTTTCCCCATTCTTAATAGAACAGATTAAGGTCAGATATTAGAATAAGGGAGAATGATAAAACTTTGTGTTACAGACACCTAATAATCTTTAATGAATTTAAATTTTCTTTCTCTTTTTTTAGCTTTTATTTCTTCACATAAGATATTGCCATCAGGGTGGGAAAGAGCAATGGAATGAAGTTCTTCCCAATTCCTAGTTAGTAGACTACGCTAAATCAGGAACAAATTGAAAATAACTATTTGATACCACCTATTCTGCCTAATCATAGAAAAAACTTTCAATATATAAAGAATAGTTACTGATACAGCCATTGTTATTGACATTCTTTTTTTCTTAGCAGTACAGCTTAGGCAGCACCAGAGTTTTCAATTTGTTTCATTTTTAGTTTTATATTTTGCAAGAACAGTTTCTAAAGCCAAGAAGAATGTGGAATAATAAAAACTACTGTCCGTCTTAAAGTTGAATTATCCATTATGCATGACGTCGCAGAAATGTTATTATCTCCCTCTTTTTTGTAAAGCACAAAAAGTATCTTGTGCTTTAATATCATCACATTTTTTCATCTAATCCCTATCATTTGCCAATCATATTATGTAACAAGGCAAAATAAATGCACAATCTAGTAATATTATAAGGCTAAAAAAATCTTAGAAATAATGAATAGGGTGGGGGAGTGGATTTAAAGTGGGATACCAGTTTTGCTAGTCCTGTCATAGAGGGATAGCCTTAGCTTCATTGAAGCATTTTGGCTTTTAAAGATTTAAGCATGACATCCAAGATATAAATTTTTCATGTGTACATTTTTATTAGTATTTCATATTGGTATATGAAGTATTGCAATATTCCTCCCTAGGTAATAAAAAATATCACTGAGATGTCATATAGTATATTGAATTGAGAATTAGTTCATACTGATTTGTGAGTTGTCAACCTTTTACCATGGATAATTATCCAAATGTTCATCTCTAATCTATTTTGTAATGTCCTTGATATCGACTATGTTCTCCCAATATGTGCACAACACATCAAACTGTAGCAAAATCAGAGCAGAAGGAACAATGTTGTCATGGGGTGATTTAACCTACTGTGAATAAGCTGAATACTGTTCTTAACATATGCTTCTCTAGAAAGGTGCCACTACTTTCATTAATGCAGCATACTTGGGGTTCCAAGCAGTTTCTAAAACAAATTTGCTAATTTTATAAGTTTTCATATACCTTCAGACCATTGAACTAGCAATTCAGAACTGCTCATATTGACCGAGTTTGGATAATCCAATTTATTTTAACATGCAGGTTTTATCCTGCTTTATTTCTTCCTTTGTATGTAGAAGAAGCCAGGAAGCTGCAATGAATGGCAGCTTCTTTAAAATGCAAACTGTGAAATGTGGTTAGTTACTTAGAAAATAACCACTTTAATAAGTTAAGTTTGTTTTATTTAGAAGCCGTTGATCTTGAATATTAGTTCATATTAATAATCTCCTGTGTGAAACAGAAAAACTGTAGTCAAGGGGCTACATAGATCACATATATATCCTCTTTAATTAAGTTGACTTTGATCAGTACTTTCGCACCAATATTTAAAAATGTTTTGTAACATTAAATTGTGCACCTGGGTATGTTTATTATAGAATTTGTTTTGAAATATGAATATATAAATGTGTAATCAATTCATATACTTTTTAAAAACTGACTAGATATACTAATTTGAAATACTAACTTGCATAACTAAATAATAAAGATTCCTTAGCCTTTTTAATGTAAAATTTTCCATTATATTGTATTGAAAATATGTTTTATTTCTCCTGATTTCAAACAAGGATAGACAGTATTGAATTTGATTTTTTAAAAATTATTGCTGTAAGCCAAACCACAGTAACAAAATGATCCAAAATCTAAATATCGCACAATATATATAATGCTTTTATAAAAAAATCACAATAAATTCAGTTGTATTCTAAATGCTACCTGAACATATCACAAAAATTCTAGTTCAAGATGCAATGAAGTAAAAGTGAGTAATAACCACTGACTAGAGAAACATGTGGAATAAATCTATTTAATTGCATATTTAAGAATAGCTTTGCATTCATGTGGTGTGAACAGAACTGAATGCCCTATTGCAAACCCAATAATACCAGTGTCAGTGAGCCATGTGAGTTGTCTCTATGGGTTGTAAATTGGATCCCCTCAGTGACCAGTTAATGTTTTCTGTATTTACGGCTGTATTTCTGTTTTTCACAGCCACCGGGGCACTTTGGCAACATAAAAATTTAAAAATAATTTTTAGCAATCATACCGTGCCAATTTTTTATAGTTAAAGGGGCTCATTTAAATTGGAAAACCTGCTAGTCTGAAATTTTCATCTGAAGGATTACCACCAGCCAGAGCTACTTGTCTGATGAGGGTTTCACATGGCTTATCTAATGTGAAATCTCCATGTGGTATATAGTTTCATTAAACGGTGATCAAGAATACATTAGTTCAAAACAAGAAAAGGCAATGGAGCTTAATCCGCCAGGCATCTTGGCGCAACAACTTTAAAAGAGTTATTGAAGTGAAACAATTTGAGAATTAAAAGTCTTCCACTTATATAAGACTCCTGTCAAAAGCCTAAAAGTCAGGCTTTCCTGTTTCAGTGTTCCATTTGTATGAAAAAAGCAAAATAAATAGAATATGTTTGTATGTGAGTCATACATAACCCAAACTCTTTATGTGAGTGTAATGTTAATCTTTCCCAAAATTATGAATGTTTTAAGTATTTTTATATTTTTCAAACAGTCACTATTGAACTATTTCCCATAGCTGTTGATCAGATCAACACATGTAATTGCTGTCCAAGATTGCTGTCCAATTATGTTTAATGTTGCAAAATACTGAACGCTTCTAACAAAGCCACCCCAGGAAATCAAATGTGGATTATATAGTACATCTGTAATATAGTTGGATAGACTATACAACATATTTATTGCACAAACATATTATGTCACTTTAGTTTTAAATTATGTATACATATAAGGAATTTTGTCATTGCATTATTATTATTATTACTATTGCATTTTAATTTCAATTATAGGACATTCTGCATACACATTCACTTGTATGTAGTAACTACTATAGAAACATATGGAAAAGCTCTTAAAGAAAAACAGATGAAATCTGGTTTGTATCAAAAAGATCGTCATAAAAATTGCTCAAGCAGAAAAACTATCTTGGGATATATAAAGTCAGTTATTGCTCTCACTGGATAAAGATATTTATTGGTTCTTGCACGTTTCTAATACTGAAGATTCCATATTGCATATTTTGAAAATACTCCAATTTACTCTAAATGTCTAGGTAGGTAATGTTTTCAAAATGAAATCAAAATATTATGATTCAATCATAGATATGCTTAACAGTAGATGGGAAGTTGTCATACAGAATCATGATAGATGACTGAAATTATATATAAATTTGTAGATTCTTCTGTTGGATAGGAGGTTTTATATAACTATAGATATTAAAGAGTATAGTAGTAGTAATCCTAAACAAACCCTGTCATAATCTCTATTCTCTTGTTTAGTAACACAATTTAACAGCCTTTTTTACATATACACATATAGCTGCTGGATACCTGCTTCTCTTATCCAGGAAGATAGAGGGCAAGCTCTCTTTGCTTACTAGCAGCAACAGATCATTTTCCAAGTCATGAAATCCAGCCTTCATGCTTGCAAGTAACTCATTACTTATCGGGCACTTGGATATGTACAGTAGTTTGGCAAAGTTCACATAACCTATGACTCTCCACATAATGATCAATTGCATTTCTTATGTTCACTATAGTTGTTCACTAATGTGGTTAACTGTCCAGACTTGATAACAAATTTAAGCTAAAATTTATCTTGCATCGAGACCCATTAAAATTTCCTTGTCAATAATCCGGAAGTAGGCTGCCTTTGTCTTCTTCAAACATAATTTTTCAACTTTCCAGTGTTGTCTGTGGTCTGGCGATTTCTGGTAGACTCCCATAGGAACTACTGCTAATTCTATTCATGTTTTCCCCCCCCAAATGTAGGTGTTGTCACCAATAGTTACTTTTTCAGTAGTGATATTCAAAGAACAGCAAAATAGCAACATCACTATCAGAAATTTATCTGAATAAATTATTTCAGTTCCCCCCGATATGTAGTCAAATAGCCGTACATAGTGAAGTATAGATAGTACCTGACTTATGGTCTGTTGTTTAACAGCAATTTGCAGTCATGATAGTCTTAGAGAGAGGTGCTTTACAGCCTGTAAAACATTTCTGGCTGTTATAAAATGTTGCATCAGCATTTCAAGAGCTTGGCAACATGCTTGCATTTATGACTGGTTGCCAAGTATCCTGACATAATGTGATCAGCACTTGTAATCTTCTCTACCATCTTCCCCATAAAATCAATGGGGAAACCAGCAGGGAATGTTTCAAGGAGAAGCAATGTTGGATTTGAGAACCATTCCCCCAGTGCACCAAGGCATTTTTCCCGCTCTCCACATGCTGGGAGGGGAAATCCTCCTGTGCACTGGAATGGACCTCAAATCTGGCAAAAATATTTTATGTGTTTTCACAACTTTTGAGAATGCTGATGTTTGCTAGGTTTTCCCGGAGGGCAAAATACTAGCAAACATCAGCATTTTCACCCCTCCAGAAAGGAAAGCTCTGGTGAACACTAAATTCTATCACTTTCAGAAAGAGATATCCCTGGCATTCACTAGCATTTCCCCTCTGGAGTGGAAAACTCTAGTAAATGCCAGTGTTTTGCCCCTCCATAGAGGAAAAAGTATAGTGAATGCCATCATTATCAAGGTTCTTCCTTGTGGTGTGGGGAGAGAGCCTGGGTCTCTTGGGTGTGATGGGAGATCTATACTCTTTTTCCCATCCCATCACTCCAGACTCTCTGTCAAACTCAGCTTAACAATCTGCACCAGAGAGAACTGGGATTGCAGTTGCTGAGTGAAGCAATCATGTGGCATCACTCAATGACCAAGATTCTGGGCCCAATTGTGAGAGTGCCTAAACAAAAATATAATCCCTGATATTCAAGCATAGCTATTTCTGTACAGACAGTATACATTGTGCACCATAATTTTGGAGAAATATGAAAACAGGGAGCAATTGTAATATAAAAGAGAATTTTCTTTGTCTCTCTCTGAAGAGTTCAGAGATTATGTCTTAGAAGCAATCATAACAGCTACTGTAAACATGCTTAAGGATTTGTGTACCTATACAGTTGGGCTATGTTTTTTCTTTGAACAGCTGTTCCCCCATGCTGCATTACTGTACATCCTATTTTCAGAACAGATTGCTGTTATATATCGTAGGATTTCTCTTTGAGAACTCAGAACTGAAGTAGTATTGAGAAGGAAGCTAGTTTCACTATTTTTAGATTGTAACTTAATGAGCAGACCTTTAAGTTCCAGAGAAAAGTCATTTGCATATTAAGAATTATTTTATTGTTGGGTAACTTTACATTAATAAAAATCTTATAGCTGCCAGCAAGTACAACAACAAAGAATTTAGGTACTCCCTAAACTCCATCAACGCCTGAATAAAACACAGACTGTACTAATGTATGGGCACTGTTATAAACTCTATTAATATAGCAGAAAGACGTCAAGCATCAGTGATTCAGAAACATTAAAAAAAGTTTATATTAAAATCAGTGAACACTACAGAAATGGGAACAATACATATAAATTAAATTCTACTCCCAATTTTAAAAGCTACCTTTCTGTATAATATATAGTTTGTGCTTCCTTGAAAATTGTAATCTGGTGGGTTTAGGATATTTATGTTCTGAATAATGCTTTCTTGACCAAGGTGTAATTGTTCTAATCAAATTAAGACTGCTGCTGGTATATTCCGCCAAAGTAATTTTTGGCTATCAACATAACGGGATTTTTTTTACTAGTAGTTAGCATTGAGAACAGCAGTATTTACTGTTGCCTGCATTTTTGTGGTTCACAGATGAATACTCCTCTTGTGTATTCAGTAACAAATGGCAATCACTTTATCATTTGTCTTATGACAAATAGCAGATTCAGGCACAAACTGCTGCCCGTAGCAAACTTACAGGATGAAGTTCTTTATTGTTTATGGGTTGTAGGTTGATATATTCATGCCTTGTTTGTTTGTGAAATGAACAAAAATCAGTAAGCAGGCTTGAACAGAAATTTGGCTACATAATCAATTGTACTTTCTCTCCCCAACCCCCTCCCCGCCAAATATCTCCTGAAGATCCTACAAGGAAATTTGCTGAATTAGTTCTAAGCTGCAAGCTGGCTTTAGAAAAAAAAAGTCATTAAAGGATGCACTAAATTGTGACATTATGCCCTTAAGCCAAAATAACACTGAATGGAGTTCCTACCTCACATTAACCTCCCTAATAAAGGTCTTGATTTTGATAGCTAGTTGTTATGATAAGCAAGCAATGTCAGAGAATAATTGAAGAAAAATATTGGAGGTGGTTAGCAATATATTAACCTTTTCACTATTTAATCTTCAGATTTTGAGAACCATTACAAATAAACACCATAGCATTATATTCAGTGTTATTAGCATTTTATGTGTCATCTGAATGACCACTCTGTTTCTTGAAGCACATTCTATATATGGATTTTTTTTCTTCACAAATTCTGCTCTAATTTTGAAGCTCTATTTCTTTTATATCTTACTCTCAGAACGATAGACAAAACAATAAAAATACATCATTACTGTACTGTAAAAATTTGCCTCTCCTCAACAGGTTTACCTCTGATTTTCATGTATCCTGTTCAGGTAAGCCCATAATGGAAATGGGTTTGAGTGCTTTCTAAATGGAATAGTTGAAGAATTTTGAGAGAAAGCAAATTTATTCTGATGACTGCTGAAGAAATTTGAGGAGGACAGATGGAATGGTGGGGATGATAATAGGGAATTTATTTCAAAGCATGATGATATCATGTCACAAAGAAGTACTTCTATTTAAACAGTAAGGATTTATTGATATCATTTCTGGCCTAGAAAAAGCCTATAAGTCAAACGTGCTGTTTCTACTTGTGACTAACCAAATGGCCCAAAAAGCCACAAAGTGGGAAAACAATTGCCTTCCCCATCCTCAGGATTTTGTACATGCTGGGTACATAAAAGTTCTGTTTTGTTGCTAATTATTGTTAGATCTATATTCCTTGTATTTATTTTTTGCCTTTAAAACATAATAATTTATACTGTTAATACATGAGTTTCTTTTAAGAGAAATGTATTTCAACTCACTTCTAACTGTGTCATTATCAGTATTGTAGCATTACTGCAAAATCCTTTATATGATAACTTAGAACAGTGTCTCACATTGTTGAGTAAGATGCACTCCAATAATAATTATGCATATAGTTGCAATATCAAAGTACAACTCTGAAATGATCAATATAGAATGGAATCCATCAAATATTATGGAACCTCTGACCAAATATGCATAGTTTAGCAATTTTTATATGTCAAATCTGCAACTACCAGTTTTATGAAATGTGTCCTATACTATAATTTAATAAATAAATAAACACCAACTTTTCCATTTTTCTTAAACCCATAGTTTCCTATTCTAGCAGTGGCTCTCTGGGATCTCTGGGTGCAATCCTCTTGTAATTATCTGCAATCAGTCCTTTTTAAAACTGAAGGCGGAAGTTGAAAACATCCATGTGTTTGATTACTCAACTTCGTAAAAGCACAAGTTAAAAAGTTGCATAGAATTGCCCCCTACCTATTAGAAATAAGAATACACTATAACAGCTATATAGAAGACGGGCAAAAGAAGATACACAATAAAGCCTGCAATAATTTAATATAAGTATTTTTATACATTGCTGTTTTGGGACATGTGGGGCAGGAAAGCTGATTGTACAGTAAACATTTTCATAATTATTGGATCAATTTTCCTCAAAATTGGAATAGGGGACCAGAAACCCTCCAGATCTTGTTGAAGTACAACTCCCAGCTACCGCTATCAGTATGGTTTATGCTAATGGATGCTAGATTTTTAGTAGAACAAATTCTGGCACCACTGATTACCTACAACAATGCAATCACATAGATTTATTATTTTTGTTCTTCTGTTTTGGTATAATTTGCAATTACATTACTTCCTTTTGTGTACTAAGGACCAAAGTTTGTAGAGTAAAATGCATTGTTAAATGTGACATAAATTGAAAAATGATTAGAAGTATCTGGAAGAGGAATAAAATAACTGATACTTGTTCATGTGATTTTTGGCATGAAATTATAATTACAATCCATATTGTCTAGTTTCTATGGTTTGGAGGATTTTTAGCCATCCAAATTCTTCTATTATCAAAAATCAGTTAAGTGCATGATTTACTCAGGCTTATCTCACTAACTTAAATTTCTCTGTAAAACCCATCCCTTAAGAAGAGTGGATTGTTAAATTAGCTGAAATTGCACTTTTAAGAAACTGAACCAGGTGTGATTTGAATGCACATTTTACTTAATGACTTTGCTTGGCAAAGGATTCGACTTTAATAACAAAAGGTGATGATTGCAAGAAAACGCTAGTTATTTTCTTTTTTGTTCCCAATGATAACTTGATACTGTAGCTTTGCTATAGCATAGCCCGTAAAGTATACCTATAGGAGGCAAGGAAACCACTTATTATCATTTCCCACTTGCATTCTTCATCATCAACATAATGAATATTTTTTTCTTTTACCTGGCTGCCTTCATCAATACAGTCATTTATCCTTTGTGACTTTGTCTTCAGTGACCTTTGTAACTAACCAAGTCAACTCATTAAACAGCTAGTCCTGAATTAACAATTGTCCTGTTTATCGATTGTTCAAAGTTAAGACAATGCTGAAAAAAATAACTTTATGACCTGTCCTCAAACTTATGACTGTCACAGCATCCCATAGTTATGAGATTGCCATTTGCAACCTTCACAGCCAGCTTTCAACAAGCAAAGTCATTGTGGAGATTGACAGGAAGTTGCAAGTTACAATCATGTGGAGCCATGCTTAATGACTGTGGGGGATTCGCTTTCTGACTGAAGTTGGAACTGATATCATAAATCAGCAGTCACATGGCATCACACTTGACCCCACTGTAGCAACAGAGATGCTGGTCTCCATTGCATTTGGTAAATGAGGACTAACTGTATTATGTTTTTGTAGCAGATTGATTCCTCAACATTTAAGTATTTGCTGGAAAACTATTCCTCCATCATTTTGTCCACATTTATAGCAAATTAGATGTTGTTTGTTTCATTGTTTTATTTAATGTATTCAGATTTTTCCATCACCATTTCTTAGCTTAAATACACAAGTTTCTAGAAAACATTGCTTTCCATAACAGAAAAATCTACCTTATTATTTACAATTCTAATCAGTTATTTAAGCTATTGGCATTTATTTACTGTCCACAGAGTTCCCACAACTTGCATAATTATAATTTACTATAAGCAAGTAACTTGACCATCATCATTAAGTGATGAAGCAGCATTGTTTATCCAAAAGAATGCTATTGTCATGAAAAGATTAAAGACAATTATATATATGCTGAAAATTATTATATGACAATTCTTGTAAGGAAGAAATATTGTTGATTTGTCAACTACTAAGTCAACCAATTTTGTGAAGTTGTTGCATTATTACTAACTTTAAGTAGGGCTTCAATAAATGAGTATACATGGACTTTTTGCTGCTTATTAACAATAGTGAGTTTTTACTTGGAAAGTCTTTTGTTTATTCTGGTATAAAAAATAGACAAACTCCCCTGAAGTCTTGGAGACACACAGAAATGAACTGATTTCTTAAGTGAACAAAGTAAAACATAAAGCATATCACTTCATTTTCCAAGCCAATCCTATTAACTGAATCAGTGAGGAACCACAAACCCTGAAAATCCCTACAATGCATACTTCCTAGCATTTTTCTTACAGGCAGAAATGGAGTAAGTAAGTAGAAGGAAGTCTTTCTCACTCATTTTATCTTTCTTCTTATATCCAGACGCACAAACACACACAATTCTACTAGCCAATGCCTTTTTACTAGTAGAGGTATTTCTTATCCCTGCTTACATACCACTCAAATTTACCCTGAAAGAGATTTTGGGCACAAGTTTACATGGGAGGATGAGAATTGAATAGAAGTGTTAAAACTGATAGTTCTAATTTCTAATGAAAGTGAATGGTTTCATCAAGAAACCAGGAAATTATAACACCTGGGTGAGGAGTAGTAAAGTATCGTAAGTGTCCCAAGACTGTTTGTTTTTATAATTCATTTATCTTAGGATTAAGATGTCAAAAATGTTTGGTGATCAGAGTGACATTTTGAAAGAATAAGCAATTGGTACTAGATTCTCCTTAGTAATATGTGAATGGTGTGTCATAATACACATAAAAGAGGTGGAGACTGGATCATTATACTTGTTTTATCATTTCTCCCCCACCGTTGTCCAAGCTCTACCACTTTTATCCGTGTGTCATAACACTGCATGCACACTTTTATTGTGACATCATGACATTTTTGTCATTTTGACATTATCCTAAACTATGTTGCTGAATAATTGTTGTTATTACAGTGGTTCAGTATGTAAAGTTACAAGGTGCCTTAGAATTAAGAACATATATATCTATCTAATATTGAGTCAAACCAAAAGAAATAAAAATATTGTCTATGCATAAATCCTTTCAAATCAGTTTATAAGGATGAGCCAACTGATTCTAATTTTAATAGGCACTGCTCTCAGAAATGCCACTAAATATTTTTTAAACTTACTTTCTTTTAAAACAATAACTACATATAATAAATAGGAGAATACATTAGCAAATTGTTAGTTGATAGTACAACTTCATATATGTCAGTAGAAAATTGAATCAGTGAGATTTAAATTCTGAGTTTAGAGTTTCAGCATTAAAATAAATAAAAATTGATAACTGCAGATAGAAATAAAAAGATTTTTAAAATGAAAATGTAAGACATTCATAAACAGCAGTTTACTATGTTAGATATTCACAGAAATGTTACAAATAATGTGTATATAAAGACAGAATAAAATCACAAATGACATTTAGTAGAAAACCATGAAAGGAAATTGTCTTTAATTAGTTCACAGTTGGAGATTTGTTCATAGTGCTTATTTTAGTGAAGTCTTTCATTGGAGAGAAACAAGCTATTTAACTTTCAAAATCCTTGGAGGCGAGCAAGCTTTCATGCACCCATCTTGCAGATGAAAATCATTACTAATATATTTATTTAGACACATATTTCATTACACTTCAAGAGATCATTGTTTATTGAATAAACCACAGCAATTTTAACACTGTTCAGCAGGCTGGTCAGAAACTGGACTTTGAATGGTAGGACAGGACAGCAGTTGGCAGCATGACAGCAAGAGTTTGATCAGGCAAATTTTGTAGAGAATAAGGGAGGTGACCTTGACAAAAATATGCAAAAGCCATTAAACAAACAAAGAGGGCCAAAATAATATTTAAGTCCTGAGAAGTAAGAATTTAAAAGTGACTTCGGCAGGCTCTTCCCTGATTAACTGAAGTATGAGAAGCAGGGAGTGTAAGGCATAATCAGACTTTCATTCTATTATAGCTAGCCTATCTCAATAATGTGCAGTTATAGTCTTCCCATAGAATTGATTTTCTGGATTAGCCTACTTAGTGGGACTTGCAAATTTAGTAGAATCCTTCACCCCACCTCCTCACATCTTCCTTAGATGAGTGGCTCAGCATTATTTGTGACATTTGGCTTACAAATAATGAACAGGAGTATCATGTAACTGCCTAAGAAGTACATCGCCTCTGCCAACCACTCAATGGAGTTTCCAAGTAACAACAACATAGCAACACATTGTAATAATGTGCAAATGAATGAATCAGTTCTTTCTTAAATTGGAAGTCAGCAAGCTACAAGCATTAAAATATTCCAATAATAAACTATAAATGATAAAAGTCATATTAACATAATAAAACTGATAAATATAAAAGCGGTTAATGATTGTGACAACTGTTAAAATAGCCAGGTTACGAATTCTGGTGGCTGATCTGATCTAGCTATCTAGATAACGATCTATCTAATATAGCTGCCTATCTCATTGCTGCTAATTTGGGCAGCTTACAAAGTTAAAAACAAAAAGCAATTAAAAAACCCCACAAAAATGGAAATGTTGTTAAAAGCATTAAAACATTAAAGCTATTAAACGATAAGATAATTTTAAAAGATAATTTGGTTGCCACTTCATAAAGGATGCAGCATAGAATGTTGTGGTGCTATATGCTGCAGCAGGCTCCTCATCCCCAAATTAAGAGGGTGAATAATTCAAAGTTTTTAAATAATAAAACAGTTTATTACAAATTATCCTATAGCCCCCCCAGCTAAAAAATTACATTTGAGACAACTTGGGAATCTGGAGGACTGACCTCAGGAATCTTTGTTTATTTAATGTGTTATTTATTTATTGGATTTTATTCCACTGTTACTACTTTATAAGTAACTCAAGGTGGAGAACAGACCTTATATTCCTTCCTCCTCCTATTTTTCCTACAATAACAATCTTGTGAGTTGGGTTGGGTTGGGCTGGCATAGAATGACTGGCCCAAAGTCATCCAGCCAGCTTTCATGTCTAAAGTGAGATTAGGACTCACACGCTCCTTGTTTCTAGGCCACCACCTTAATCGCTACACCAAACTAGCTGTTTCATAGTGTCCAGAGGGTAATAATTGAGGTAGGGATCTAATTGTGCTCCATATAGTTGAATTAGTGACTTAATCTCAAGTAATATATTAGCAGTCATAAACCTGCCACCTTTGATATGGAAGACATTCCTCTCTGCTGCTTGCAATATTATTTTGGCTGCATTTAACCTGCTGAGCAATAACATTGCCCTTGATGTTTCAGTTGTTTAGTGTTGCCCTAGATGTTTCAGAGCAGTGTGAATGCAAAATAAGTTGTGTTTTGTTTCACTATAGTGAGGACACTCACCTCCTACTTGGAAGGTTGAGAGTTCAATCTTAGATAGGAGCATATGTTTCTCTCCTAGGGCACAAAGAAAAAATATCTGCTGAGAACTCCATGAAGGCATTAGGAAGGGCATCTGGCCAGTAAACACTCAGCTCTGTGCAGTCGTCCCAACTCTACCCCAAACAGGGACTACAGGGTTATAAAAAGTATGTTTCAGTTGTTATGTGGGCTTTGGCCAACACTTCGTTTCATAGCCATTTAATCAAAAGAAGATAGATGTACTTCTGAACCAAGTTCCATAGTATTCTCTTTAAGCAGGTTGGGTTTTGTGATGAAATCATAGCTGTATCTACACAGACTAGTATAGGTAAATTTTAATAGCTATACTGGGAAAGCTTTTAAAACTCCAACCAGGAGGTTAATGTAGAGTTTGAATAATAAATAGGCTAATACTTACTGCTGTTTAACACTTTTCTGGTCAGTCTATTTGTTTCCACAAGTTGCATCATATATGTGAAAAGATTAAGCAAAATGAATCAAATCAGAATAAATAACACATGTCACTGCAGTTCCCCTCATAATTAGTTGTAATGATAGTTTTACTGATAAGGTTCATTTTTAATCAGTGTGGTTTATATTCTATCTACAGGTATTACAAAACTGTACTCGGGGTGGAGCAACAGGACACTGTACTACTACCACTCTCTGTGGCTCATTCTATGCTGTTTCTTACCCTGACTTTTCTTGAATTGATTGTATTCCTTATAATAGAGAGGCAAATATGCTTAAAAACATCCTCTCAGTCGAAGAAGGTTAGGGATAAAAATGGTATATTTAGGAATATGAAGGTGTGTTAAATTTAAACTAATTTAATAATACCTGAGTGGAGTATGTAATTGCCTCAAAATGTTTATAACAGATACTTGGTTAATTTGTCAATTCTTTGTTTCATTATTCGATAGTTATGGTAGAATATTTACTTCTCATCTTTTTTAGTCCTTGTTAAGCAATTAAATCTTGCAATCACATTAATATGAAAGAATGCAGATATTAAGCATAAGTATAGAAAAAAAGGTTTAATATCTAAGCTATACTTTCATGGCATTGATAAAACCGGGAGGCCATGCCTCATTGTTTAGTGACAAAATTAATGAGTATTATTATCCATCTTTCTTTACACCTTTGATTCCATCTGCAATCTTCAAAGTATTTACTGAAATATTAAGCTCTTAATATTTAACAAGATATGCTTGGCTTTGACAAGGGAATTGTTTGACTTTTTTAAAAAAAAATGCTATACTGTTTGCACAGCAAATCTCCAGATTTCACTTTCTAATAAAATAATTCCTTTTTTAATTTTATGATAAGCATGCATATGTGTGTGTGTGTGTGTGTATGATTGCTATTATGCCATGCATATGTGGAAATAGGAACAAAATATATTGTAGAAAAACGCTGAGATAAAATGTTTTGTTAACATTGATTATATTTTCATGTTATAGATAAAGGATTTCACTAAGAAATCAAATATTACAGCTATATTAATTCCATAAACAAATTTATAGTTAGTATAAGTGAGAATCCTTTATGAAATCTACCATTGCCTACAACTGCCCAACCGGAAACTCTACCATTGCAATAATATAAAGAGAAATATTACTTAAACCTTATTGTCAGATATTTGTGTGAAAATATCTGGTGTCTTTAATGTTTTACATACAAACTGAAATATGAATATATTTTGCAATAATCCTCCATACCAACTACAATAAGAATCAGGCAACCGTCTTATCAAAGCAAAATCTTCTCCATAAAAATGAAGAAGCAGGCAACATTGAAAACACATGCCAAGGATGATATACCCTAATTATTATCAGACCATCAGAGAAAACTACCCAAGCATTCCGCTAGACAGAAAATATATACAGATTACTATTGAGAGCCATAATGAATCCTCCTGTTAACAGTTCTGTACCACATCCTAGTGTTTCTTCATCAGGAGGGATCCTGCACTTCTGCAGATGTTACTTAACCAAAATTCCTTGCATCCTTCACACTTTGCTCTTGGTAAGGACTGCAAGGAGTTGTAGTTCAGCAATATCTGAAGTATCGCAGATTTCCCACACTAGAACTAATTGCATCAGAATTACCCTGTCGTAAGATGGGCCACCAATACATTTTATAAATAAATAAATCATTGGTATTTATCTCAAGCAAATAATTACTTTAAGAGCAGCAGCAGTGAAAGAAGTTATTGCATGTATATCAGAACATGCAGAGAAGATAAAAATCAAGATGTTTTCTTTTAAAATGTTAATACCTCTGCTATATTAGTTACTCGAATTAAAATATTACTTAATTTTAATTGCATCACTTGAGATCCAGAAGATAGTCATTAGGTTGGGACCAAATAATTAAAAACCTGATGCTTCCCCTGCCGGGTGCCTATGCATCAACTCCCCCAATCTCTGTCCTTTTGGCTCTCTGTACTCCACTACTTATCCCCACTGCCTCCAGCTGACTTTCATCATCTTTCTCCCATTGCTGGCCTGGGATCTGTGCAGACCTGGAATCGGCAGCATGGAGTGGCACCTCCATTTAAAAGGGTGGCCACAAAGGCAGAGATGGGTATGAGATAGCTGGGTGGGTGGAGCTGAAGAAGAGGCAGTTAGCCATGCCAGGAGAACATGATTGTGTGATGCTGCAACTGATTGTACATGCAGGCTGGTCACCAAATGCCCTAATGCCCTGCTCATGTGACCACAGAGTGCTGCAACACCCGAAATTCTGAGGGCCAGTCATCTTCATAACTTCAAACAAACGGTTGCTGAACAAATGGTTATAACTGAGGACAAACACATAGACACACTAGCACAAAGTCAGTAATATCCCATAGTGAAATCACTGTGATCATTAACCTAGTATTTCTATACTTCAGTTGCTATATCAGGAAAATATTAATGTATGAAAAAAACTAACCGGACGCTTTTGATTTTATTTTATTTTATTATAGAGAATTTTGCAATGGGACCTTATCCAAAATTCAGTTGTAACAGATGGGCTCTTGTTGGGGGTTCCACATATTTAGTTATTTAGGAGTTTAGTAAACTGTGATTTTTATCCAGTCTGTGATTGGAACAGATGTGAGCTTATCAGGGTTCCATTTTTTTTCAAGAACGTAAAAACACCATGATTTGCTGTACAGTGGTAGACTTTACTTTTTGTGTTTTCAGAATCAAGGTCCTCTTTATCCTGAATTTGCCCCTGGGTTCTAAAACATAATAGGGAGTTAATGTTTTATTCTCTATTAATTCTATTAAATCCATTTAATATTAGAGCATGTGTTGCTTTATAGCATTAACTAGTGTCTTGCACTCAACAGTATTTTCACAGTTTATGACACTGCTTAGGGCATTAACAAACAGCTGTTTAAATTAAATGAGCAGTTAAGGAGCCTGTTCATTAACTCAAAAGTTTCATGTATTTTTAATTCTTTAAATCTAATGGTATTAACACCCTCCAAGAAATCTATCTTTGATTATAATTTGCTGTGACCAGCACTGGTTTGAGGGACCGGAAATTATATGACTTATATTGATGACAGCAATAGTCAACAATTTTTAACCTTATCAGAATTCCATTTGTTTAGTATATAGAACTTCAAAAGTTGTTTATAGCAGCTGTATTGAGAATTTTCTAATTTTGTTTACTGATGACTTAATTTAGCTAATGTAAGGAGGCAGTTGGAACAGAATTATTTGCATTTGAAATGGTGCAATCAAGGGTTGACTGTCTCATTTACAAGTAGGAGAGAGAAAGAAAACAAATTGTATTTGGACAGTGACATATGCCCAATATAGCTTTATAAAGTATTGTCTTTGTCACTAACTTTCATATACAAGTATCATACCTTCAGAAATGTTCAGACTTCAGGTAGCTAGTTTTTTCCCCCTCAACTACATTTTTGTTGTGATCTTTCAATTTACAATAAAGCCCCCCTGTTTGATCAAATGTACTAATAACTTCTATATTTATTATTTCTTTAAAACAGAAGAACCTTTAGTAATGAAATTGTGTAACTAAATGCCTACTGAATTAAAGGCAAAATGTGACTTTTTCCTCACTTTTGAAAAATTATTATTTTTAGATCTAATCTAATTTAAATGTTGTAAATAATGTACAATTTTATTGTGCATGCCAGGCTAAGTTTTAGTTTGTAAAAATAAGAACACATTGTACTGTTTGAGTATGTCCACTTGCATTTTTGATTTGTTCTTTCTTGGATTATAAAGATTTATTAGCAATACTATCACATTACATTGCTTAAATTACAATACATTAATTAAATCATTACTCAAAATGATATTTAGGTCTGATCATTCTGTAAATGAGATTGTTCATTAAAATTCCTTTATTTTGGAAGTTGATATGCGGGCACATCATTCCCAGCTATACGTTCTTGATCTAAATCTAGCATTAGTTCTTGGCAGAGGACCAAGACAACTTTAGCATCCCGGTGTTCTATTCTGTAAGCTCCCAATATTACAAAGGAAACTAAAGTTAGATTTAGGCAAATAGTGTGCAAATCAAGCTAAGCAAATCAGATCAGATGGTGAAATCAAGTCTCCTCAGTCTTCCAAGTCAGCTAGGGCTCTTATCTGATTGTTCTTTGATTTTTGTAAAGTCCAGGGACATGGAAATAATTGTCTGTTTTCTAGAGAGGGTTTCCATCACAATTAAGATTCCAATTTGGAATGCTGATATTCTTCTTTTCAACTTTGCATTAAGTATCCATTTCATCCAAGATACCATTTTTTCCCAACTTTGAGTGGTGTGCCAACTATGACCATGCCCAGAAAAGATAGATACAATCACCATAGACTATGTATTGCTAAATGAATCCAGACTGAAATACTGCCTGTGTATAGCTTCAAAATACAGAGCTTCAGTTCTCAGGCAAGAAACATTTGCCTTTCAATACCAATTCCAAGAGACTGATTTATGATTTTATGGCCAACTGGGATATCATGAAATGGTATATATTGTGAGACCCTCTTTTGGGTTATTTAAAAGTGAGTTTATTACAGATATAACCAACTTTTAGAAATCATAAATGGCAACTAGTCCAAAAGGTTTTCTCCAATGAACACCTAGTATCCTACCAAAAGAAAGTTGGCTTTTTCCCTTTTTATGCTTACAAGGTAGACAAAGCTCTTCCTTTGGAATGGTATTATAACTTTATTAGAGCTATCTTTGTGTTTTGTTTTATTGTTTATTTTTATTTCATTATTTTGTATATCTAACATTTTATTATAAGTAATAATGATTCAGGTAATTTGAATCATTGATATATTAGCTCTAATTCAATCATTTGTTGGCTGATATCCCATATCCAGTACAACTACTTGAAAACCAGAGCCAATGGCATAGTTGGTTGATATTTCATTTATTAATTCCATATATTATATGGAATATATAATATATTATAAGGAATTGATGAAACCTTCCAAGGCACTACTGTGCCCCACAGATCTACCAGTAGATCTAGAGCAGGGGTATCAAACTTGCATCATCACGGCGTCACCGCATATCATATTGCGACTTTTCCCCCTTCACTAAACCGGGCATGGTGGTGGCCAGCGCGTGACGCATCTGGCCCACGGGCCATGAGTTTGAAAGCCCTGATCTAGAGCATCATTTTTCAATAGCAGCTTGGAGATATATGGATTTAAACTCATAAAATGGCTATGTTGATGAATTTTCCAAGTCTAAGAATTCAACTTCACACATCTGATACTTGCCAGTACTGGGAAACATTGACTACAGGCACCCCAAGACTGAATACTCAAGGATTCACCAAATGGAAAGATATGCCATACATCATTGTAAACATTATAAGTGTTCAGTATTCAGTCAGTATAACAACTTATTTCTGTAATGTGATGATAGCATGAAAGTCCTCTGGGAGTTTAACAATAGAAAAAGAGTACAAATTATTCCTCAATCCAAATTTTCATGCCATTTAAGTTATGAATAATATTATTGAACAAGAGGGACAAATTGTAAGATGTGATAACTAGGCAGGAGGATTCCAGATGAAGAGATAGGGTTGTCTTCACAGTTCTGTGTTACTCTGTGTCTTTTATACATATCATTTTATTCTTAGTCTCAATCGCATTAATCAGACATTAAAAACTTTAATGCTCTTTACAAAGAAAAATATGCAAAAAAATAAACATTTTTTAGTTTGCTAATCTTATAAAAGGAATGCCAAATGCCAAAAATATGACTGCTCAGGCATTCAAGGCTTTAGAGACTGAAGCAATGAAAGTTGCTATGGAAATAATTCAATAGAATAAAAGTTTATAAATGATGGTGGATAACATTGCATGCTATAAGGATTATGAATAGGAATATTCAAGTCAACCATATAGTGCTGAATGAGCATACGAGTGCTAGATCTGGACCAAAAGGCAGTCAGATCAAAAGACAAACCAGTAGGTAATGACCAAAAGCAAATATAGCTTAAACCAGGAAACAAACCATATTCTAAACACAATTCAAAAGTTGAGATTAAAGAACAACAAAATTAGTCAAGGGCCTAAAATTTGTGTACGTAGTTCAATAGTTCACCACATGAGGGAGCCACACGCAGATCTTGCAAAGAGTCAAAATGGTCCATGTATATGGGAAGAGCTAACACAAGTGCTCTGTGTACAGTTAAGTCAAGTTATTGCTGTCAGCATTCTATCCCAATGGATATATCTCTCGATGTAGTTTCCAGGTGGAAGTATTTCATGCTCTAATAATCTCTTATAGTTAGTAGAGATGAATAAGATGAACAATAGATTTATTTTACATTGCAAAGTACTGAACTGCCAAAGTGGACTCTCTTAAGGTATGTACAGGGGATGGAATCTGTTGTTCTTAGATAGAAAAGTTTTAAAAAGTCTAGAAGCTTACAGAGACATCAGTGTACAAGTGGGAAGTTATACATAAAAAATTAGAAATAACTTGCATTTATTTATTTGGATTTTTTCACATTTAAAAATAACTTTTCAATTAAACATCCAAAGTATCTCTTGAGATGGTATAAAAATACAGACATATTAGAGTATGTATATCAATATGTATGGAGATTGAGACAAAGAGAAAGCTTGCAGAAGGATATACATAACTTATGAAGCCATATATGTGTTACAATCCATAAAAAAGCAACTGGATTTTTTTGACCATGATTTTTCTGCAGAATGGAATATATGTGATTGTGTTGTGCTGCCTGAATTTCCTGGACTGTATATATCTAACAGTATATTAATTTCATGGCAAAATTATATTAATGCTTATATGTACTAAATATTATTATACTGGTGTATAATTCTTTTAGATTTTTTCCTGACATACACAACTTTCCTTTCTGCATAATGGGCAGAGACATCCTTTGCTATATAGCCCTTCTTTTCTTTCCTTCTTTCCTAGAAGATCTTAAATTATCCAGTACTTTTCTAACAGAATTTTTAAATGTTCCCACTTTCCTATTTTAGCAAAACATTCTACCATACTTGCTCCATATTATTTTTGCTGTTTATTCGATTTTTATTTTCAGACCTGCTAGCTTTGTCCTCAGTACATTAAATTTCAGATCCATATTCCTCATTGCATCATATAATCTACCAGACATTTACCGATTCTCATCATTCAGGTTCTCATTCAACAACACAACACTGTTTGTTTAGGACAATGCAAGGACATTCATGTCCTTGAGCAGTACATTTCTTATTTTACTACAAGCAATCTAAATACATAAATAACCAAACGGGCTTCACACATCTTTGTTTTACTCTGTTCTACACTGAACCATTCACTAAAAACTGAATTTAGTCTCATGCCTGCTACACTTCCAGTATATGCCATTCTTATGACATTTAGCTATCTTCACCTCCTTTACACATCTTTCCATAATTCAAGTCTATTTGAATTTTGATATGCTACCTCTAATCAAAACATGTACAATAATTTTTTAAACGTTCTTTTTTCTTCCAATGATTTGATAATGACAAAATCTATTCTGTGCAAGTACATCATTGCACTTCCTGAATTTTGCTCATTGCCACCCAAGGCACGTTCCCTGACCTTTTGGGCATTAGGGACTGGTTCTGTGGGGGGAAAAAATCCATGCATTGGGTGGGCATGGTTTCGTGCACAGCCTATGAAACTTTGCTCACTTGGCGGCCTGGTTCCTAGCAGGCCATTGACTAGTACCAGTCTGCAGACCAAGGGTTGGGGACCCATGCACTAAGGTACTCTTGCAATCCAAATTTTACCAAAGGCTTTTCCAGGCTCACATAACAAATTAATCCTCCTATAATTTTTGTATTCACCCTTTCTACCTTTTCTTTTGCATCTGTACTATAAGATCTCAACATTTCCAAATTTTGTTAACAGAGAAATTTGATAGCATGATTTTCTATGGGATTTGGTTTTTACATTTTTAAAGTTTTTTTTTTTTTTATCAATTAATTCTATGCTAATCCTGACATTATTTGTCTGTCTGTCTAAACTAAAAGCCTGATCTACTTTTTTCAACAGATCTTCAAAATTTTATTTGACATACCTGTAAGCTCATCTTCGGTAAGGACACACTAGTTTTATTCTTCTGGGCCTAATTTTTGCTTAATTTCTATTAGAAAACATGATATTCCCTGAAAAAAAATCTATACAATATTTAACCATTTTCACAAAATCATATTGTTCATTCAGTCCAGATAGACTTCATCTTATGATCATTTGTTCAACAACTGTTCAAAGATATAGCGGCACTGAATAAAGGGACTTATGACCCATGCTCAAAGTTATGGCCATTAGAACACACCAACAGTTACATAATCTATCCCCCCATGTCCCTTTGGCCCCTTGCCATCCTGTTCGATTGCTCCAGCTGATGGTCACTATTTTCTTGTTTTAATCGCTGCTGAGGTGTACCCAGTCTGTCTACTGGGCTAAGCTGAGGCTGGGCATCAGCTGTGGAGGAAAAATGACCAAAATCACTCCCTGAGCTTTGACATGCCAAAAAAAACCAAAAAAACATTCCTTCTCATGTTACATTCTCATGTGTTACATTCCTGGATTACATTCCTTCTCATGATACTGAGAAGAGAGTAAAGGCACTCTGTTTAGGTAAGGAAGGAGTTACACCTTTCTAAATGAGCAACACTGGGGCTGTTTTATTAAAACAACAGCAAGCTCACGTCCCTCTAGTGCAGAGGTGTCAAACTCACGTCGTCACGACAGCATCACGTGACATCAGGATCTTTTCCCCCCTTTGCTAAACTGGGCGTGGGCATGGCCAGCATGTGATGCATCCAGCCTGCAGGCCGGGAGTTTGACAGCCCTGCTCTAGTGAGAACAGCAACCTGTTAACTTCTACTCCATGTCCCTTGATTCTTGAACTGTGAATACTGACTCTCAAACCAGGCCATCTGACAAACCTTCTACAAAGCTCTGACCCTTGGACTTCACTATTCTTCTGCTCACTATTTTGAACCAAAAATGTTGTAAAGCAAATCTGCTAAATTTTGGAGAAAGCTTGTTTCTTTGCCATAGGTGCATGTGTTTGCATTCGCTCATTTACTTACTTACAAAACCTCATTTAGTAAAGTATGCAACTACCTCTTCATGTGCTTGTATTTTCTTTGCCTGAGACAGGACAGTGACTTCTGATTTCCTGCTGACTTCCCCATTCAGATTCCTTGTGGGAAGCTGGCTGGGACCATCAGATGATCATATGACTGGATCATAGAAAACGGCAAGACCTTTGCCAAATTTCAACTTCATAGAAGTCACAGATCATGTATGTTAGTTAGTTTACTTGAGGTACATTGATTCAAAAATTGTTGCCCTATGATGCATAGTTTTATCCAACTGAAGGTTTACAAACATGTCAGTTTTATAGTATATAAATTTATAGCTGTCACATCAGATTTTAAAACTGACTTTTAAAAGTCATAACTTAGAATTGTTTGTTTAATGAATAATTTCTTTAATGATATAATTTTTAAGCTTAAGTAGTACTTTTGATAACAATATTTCATGTAATTGACAACAGACTGTTCAAAAGATGAATTAAAAACCAATTGAATACACTTTGCTTAAGTCAGTGATTTATGGCTTTATTATCTAAATAAAATTTGTTTACAGATACTTGATTAAATATGCATTCAGTATTTCTATTGCACAAAAAAGTGTTTTCCTTTTGAAAGAAAATGGGTATCTTATATTATAGAAAAGTTTTATATACAGCCAAAATCCAATTTCTATTGCTCAGCAGCTCATGCAACATATACCTATTATTAGGATTGCAAAATCTTGTAAGATTTCTATGGGCGTTTATGGGAAGGGCAAGGGGACAATTGACAAAATTCATGTTGCAATATTACAAAGCAAATTCCACCAGTTTTGTATAGTGTATTGTACAGAGTTTGCATTGCAACATCATCATCTTGCTGCCAAAATCTCAACATTCTACGGATGCCTCTGAATATTTTGCAGGGATAGCAGAAAAGTTTATAGTATGGTAAAATAATAACCCCCAAAGTATTCTAAGAGGTGACATCATAAAACTTCATATAACGACAGGTAGTTTACTGTTTGGATGCAATAAAGAAAGGGAAAAAATAGTGCAATCAGATGTTTTTAAGAAGAACAATTGCAATACAGTAGTAAATGGTGGAGGCTTTTATGATTCTTTTACTATACTATGGACAATTTACAGCAACTAGGAACTAATGTGCAAAAGTGTCACTTTCTTCAGCTTCTTTTTCAGGGCTATTCGCTAACAACCACCTGCTCTGTTGCTAAGCTACCACTTCTCCTTCTTTCTCCTCCTCTTCCCCTTTAATTTCTCAGAGAAAGACAGTGGGAGGGGGAGGGAATCGGCAGTGTTACTGAAGAGTATGCTCGGGTGTCTTGCCTTCTTGGATTTTGTCAACCGACCCACTATGTAGTCATTGAATGATGCACCTCCCTTGGGCCTTCTCCCTCTGGGTCTTCTGCCCATCCCTTCCTCTGGACACGCCAAGTGTCCATTTACAACCACCTATCTTCCCCTGCCCCTTTGCCTTGGCTCTAGTTTGTCCTTCTATCTGGGGTTTTGCTTCACTTCTGCCAGAGGGATCCTTCCATCAACTTCTTCACCATCTTCTTCCTCCTGGAGCCAGGAATTGCAACTGCAGAAACAATTTCTCCTGCACACACTATTTCCTTCTGACCAAATGTCTAACATAGTCTCTCCAGCAGCACTTTCTATAACATGGAAACATTCTCTCTCTCTCTCTCTCTCTCTCTCTCTCTCTCTCTCTCTCACACACACACACACACACACACACACACAAACACTCATACACTTCTTCACAGGTCAGACCAGCAGCTGATCCCCTAGTTACTATGATAGTGGGTTTCAGACCTGTGCTTTAGTCCCCAACACCTATATACAAGGCTTGATCAGTGGAAATGCTACCTATAGCCGCCCCACAAAGATCCTGATTAGAATCCAGGTCAGCTCATCAACTGCACTCCAAGATTATGTATGAGTTGCTTCTCCTGCTTTTTCCTCTAGCATACTGACTCGTGCCAGTACCACAATAGCCATGCCAGGCCACTAAATCCATATGCCACACATGAATAGGTATGTATGAAATAGGACAGAGAAAAAAACCTTGACAGAAATGTGACAACCAACAGGGAAGTGAAAATACCAGTCTTCAGACATCAGATCAACAGGCCTGAAAGTCTAAATGCATGAATGGTGACTATTTCATAGGGTTATAAGTGGAAT
>JANHFL010003321.1:46523-55652 GCA_032468155.1 Oxyrhabdium leporinum
GCTTGTGCTCTGATTTACTTTTAAATAAGGTCATTGGGAATCCTTCGAAAAAGTAGCATACAAATCCATGTATGAATATATAAATATATATGTTTTTGGATTGCAGGTAACTTTGTTCAGCATCCACTCATCCAGTGACCACTCAAAGTTATGAGGGGAGTCAAAACCATTCGTTGTAGATGCAGTGATTGCAGTGTCCCCACAGTCAGGTGATCATAATTTGGGCACGGCAACTGGCTCACAATTACAGCAGTCCCAGCATACTGCAATCATGCAATGACCACTTATGACCTTCACTCCTGGTTTCTGACAAGCAAAGTGGGCAGGAGGTTATGTTAGATGAACACAGGATACTTTGACCATGTGGGATTTGCCTAACAATGGTAACCAGAAATATTGCAACTGTTGTCATAAATCAGTAAGATCACTTGACATCATGCTTTATGACCATGTCACTTAATAACAAAGTTGCTGGTCCTATTACCTTAGTTAAGTGTAGCTGTAGTTTGGATTCTAAAAATAATTTTGAAAAGCTTAGATATGTCAAAATAAACAGAATGTTTGAACTCTCTCAGACTTGATCAATCTTAATAATGGAAGAACTCCTAAAATATCAGTTTTTCCAGAATTTGGACATATGTGCAGTTGATAAATGTAATTTTCAGAAGTATCCACTTTTAGAGAAAATGTTCTTTGTAAATTGTACACCTCAGTGCGATTGCAGAAGTATTGGAAAATTCTCCTATGGAAGACCTTCATGTCATATTTTGCCACACTTCTGGACTGAATGTTTCTAATTTTAAAGTCTTTTATCAGAGCCTGCTGATATGGCAACTGTATTTCTTTCTAGAAGAAGAACACTTTTAAAACTGATATGCAAATGCTGCCAAGAATTCATTTTCATAAAAAGCCTGTAGCATATGAACTGGCCACGCCTCTCTTAGAACTGCAGTTCTACATTCTGCCAAAGTAGGTGAAAAACATGCCAGTATAATTTTGGGAATAGAGGAGGCATGAAGTTTCTTGTTTATTTATTTTTGCAACAGGTGAATTAATGAATTAATGATGAAAAAGCTATCCTTCATATGACTGTTATATTCTGAGCCCTTTTTTCAATAGAGAAAATGAGTTGATCTTTCAAATCTTCCTTACATTCCATAATTTTTAATTTTTTAAAATAATAAGTATAAATGTTAAGGACTTCAAGAATCCTGAGTTTCTAAATGAAATTATGAAGATTATATTTACATCACTAAATAAATTTAAAATTCATGATTAAAAAATATTAGCTTGAGCTTTGTACTACTTACAGAAAATCTAATGTTGATGTTTTTTTCAAAAAAGGGTTAATAAAAACAGATTATCTTCTTTGGTATATCAAGTATAATTGAGCCAAATAAGATTGCTATAGGTATGTCTAGACATGTTTTAATTCTACAAATGCTCTGCCTTATTCACAGAATTTTACGTAAGCTTCTATTTGTAACCCTCCTGTGTTTACCCACTGCTTCATCCATCTGTTTTCTTACCACAAAAATCCATTAAGAAAGGAAGGCAGAATAAGTGTACAATGTCCTCAGTTTATTAGACTACAGAGTCATCTATCTAAAAATGTGCTAAAATAAAGGTAATCCCCTTTGATTTTAGACATGCATAAGTTCAAGGAAAAGGTGCAGCCAAAATAAAACAGATAACCACTGGATAGTAGGAATGAGGGAGAAAGTTACTCATTTGGATTTTGATACAAACATAACATATTGTTCCTTGACAAATTCATGTACAATCCAGAAGACAATCCTGTTTTGAACTTTGCTTTTTTATTACGTAAGAATAGTATTCTCCAAACATATAAAATTGCATGTATTAGACAAAAAAGCACGCAGAAGACTATAATGGATACCCATATCTGAAAGCATTATATAAGATCAGATAATGTTCAAAATACATACAAAGCAAAGCATGCCCAGAAAATAGTATATTAGGAAATATATAAATTAACACACAGGGTTTGTTATACATTTTACAATAATTTAGGAATGGAATGGAATGGAATGATATAAATGAAGGATTAGGCAAACTGAAAAACTGGGTAAAATAGAAATTGACAACTGTACCCATTCCCAGTAGGAAACAGGATGGGTAGATGAGAAGTTACTTTGTTTTCTAAAAAAGTACAAAGCCAAGTTTACGCTCTGTTACTTCTGTGTGACTATTCTTTATCTGTGCAGAGGTCTGCACAAATAGATAGAATGTTAATTTAATTGTAATGTTGTTAAGATGCAGGCACCATAATGTTGGAAATAGAGCGTTTCATAAGGAAAGACCTCCTACTAGGAGCAACTTCGCTGGCCATCCACTGTTTCACCTTGTAGTTTCAGTGAGTCCAGAAAACAGAATTGTCTTTGAGAATGCAGAATTTAATCAGCATGGGACTTTAAATAGTGGATATAACAGGATAGTACATAAGATACTAGTTTGTTGTAACATAATATATTTGCCTTGTGTATTTCCGTCAAACTGTTTTAGAAGCTTGTAATCAAGATGGTTCAGTGGAAATCTGTTACTCCCTATCACAGGTAAAGAATGGGATTTTGTTTCCTCAAATACACTGTATGAATTGAAAACTATAAATTTTTATTTAGAATGTATAACAGAATGCACAGCAGAATAACACAGTTGGAAGGGACCTGGGAGGTCCTCTAGTCCAGCCCTCTACTCAAGCAGGAAATCGTATATCATTTCAGACAAATGGTTTTTCAATCTTGTTTTAAAGACGTCCAGTGTTGGAGCACCCACAACTTCTGGGGGCAAGTTGTTCCACTGATTAATTGTTCTAACTGTCAGGAAATTTCTCTTTAGTTCTAGGCTGGTTCTCTCCTTGATTAGTTTTCATCCATTGCTTCTTGTCCTGCCTTCAGGTGCTTTGGAGAATAGGTTGACCTCCTCTTTGTGGCAACCCCTTAGATATTGGAACACTGCTACCATGTCACCAGTAGTCCTTTTCATTAAACTAGGTACCGCCTATTCTATACCTGTGCATTTGCCTAAATGTACAATCTTACTTTTCTCTACGTTGAATTTCATTTTGTTGGATAGGGCCCAATGTTCAAGTCTGTCAATATCCTTCTGTATCTTGAGCCTATTTTCTGGAGTATTAGCTATTCCTGCCAGCTTGATGTCCTCTGCAAATTTGATGAGTTCCCCTTCTATCTTCTATTTTAAATTATTAAGAAAGATATTTAAGAATACTGTGTCTAAGACAAAGCCTTGAAGTACCGCTCTGCATACTTCTCTCTGTGTAAATGCAGTTCTATTAAGGTCTACATGTTGAGTGTAGTTGGTCAGCCAGTTACAAATCCATCTGGTGGCGATGCTGACTTACTCACATTTTTCTATCTTACCAAGTAAAAGGTTGTGGTCATCTTTATCAAATGCCTTACTGAAATCCAAGTAAATTATATCCACAGCATTTCACCCTAATTTAGTCACTTTGTCAAGATTTGTCGCGTGATTTGTTTTTGACAAATCCATGTTGGCTTCTGGTAATGGTGACTTTGTTTGCCTCTAGGTGTTTGCAAATTTGTTACTTGATTATCTTTTCCAGAATCTTTCCAGGTGTTGATGTCAGGGTAATAGGTTTGTAGTTTCCTGGATCCATTTTCTTTTCCTTTTTTGAATTCATGTTTTAAGGACTGTAAATGTAGAATCAGACAAAGATAAAAAGATGATTTTTATGTGTATAATGTGGAAATGCTATACAATATGATATAAGTGATATTTTGGAGGTTTTCTCCTTCAACCTGCTATGGGTTTAATATTATTGAGAGTTGTTTAAATAAGACCATAAAATTATCTGCATTTTCTTCCCTCTTCTTTTCTCTTCTTTTCTGTTTTTGCAATAGAGACAACAAGATGGTTGCCTAGTTCTGAGGCATGCTTTCTGAAAATAAGATTATTATTTTTTTCGCCAAGTAGTCATTGAGGCAGCAGAAGAGGTCACCACAGTTATTTGGTTCACAACATCTCATCTGATGAAAGACCCCTAAAGTTAAGACATTTGGTCTGGTTAATATTTTTGGGAAGTCACATCTGCTACTTTCTTGTGCAGCATTTGCTGCAGCAAGATTTCAAATGGCAGAAGACTTCTGAGTATTATCTTAGTGCCTAAGCCCTCCTCCCCTCTCCTGCAAATCTTTCTTCAGATTAAGCTTTTGATCCCAGCTTGCAGAATTGACATTCTATATTCAGGTGATAATGGCATCCTTAGGCAATCAGAGAAATATGGCTGGTAGCAGCTGCCTAAGTATAAATTAGTGAAAGATAGAGGTTTAATCTGTCACCTGTCTCAGTTTACTATCTAAAAATTCTTCCTGTCAAAATAATGCAAACTATCTTAAATTCAGCATTTCTTTGTCTTCTCAACTTAAATTTAAATAATGTAAAACATAAAACACTTAAGCTAAGCATTAATAGATTAAAAGTTTCACCAAAGTGAATAAATAAAATAAATCTACAAACAATACCCACATCATAAATCTAAATTTAGGTTATCTTAAAAAATTCTAACCAAATGGGAAGATTCTATGATATTACTTCAGAAAGGTTATCTTTATCCTGACAAAATTAAATTTATTTTGTGAACCAAATTTGATAAAGGATACTTTGTGTTACCAAATAACGTGCAGTTCTAGTGCAATTATTCTACAAGAAGCATCTCTAAAGTACTAGCCTGGACTTCTAAGAGTAGCCAAACTCTTTTAGAGTAAGTTGAAAACCCTCCAGCTGGAGGTATAATACGAGAAATGTAAATCAGTATGAGAGAGAGAGAGAACGTCCACAAAAAGCATTACATCTAGAAAATATTATCTTGGTTAAAAGATTTTAACTTTTGTCAATTTTTCAAGTATGAATGTGTTTGAGGGTGCATGTATTTAAATCTTACCTGAAAGACCACTGGGTGTCAGCCATGTCCATTGCTACTGAATTGTTCAGTCAAACAAAATAAGATATTAGTGAAATAAAGAAAAAGAAAAGAATAGACTTGTTGAATCAGAAATTCTGTCAACAGTGCTTAAAACATTAAAGGATTCTATGAGAGTAACATTTTTAGGTTCTAATTATTTTTTATGTTTTATATCATTTTATAAAATAAAATATAAAGGGAGCAATCCTTGGATATACCATAAATCTGGGTATTCTAGTAAATAGCTTAAACAAATAAGCCTTTCGTCAGAATTGTTTTCTGTAAAAAAAAATGTATCATTTGTCACCATATTAGTTGAAATTGGAAAATAACATTCTAGAAAGCCTATCTGTACAATTTTGGTGAATTGCTATTCTAAAATTTATTATAGTATGCCTTAATCATTATTCAACTATTCAAGTAATATTTAATTTGGTAGATCATAAATATATATTTTGTATTTTAACACAGTTTTCTTCACAAAAACAACAGGTTCTAATATTTAAATGAAACAAATCAAACTTTACATATATAATCTTCATGTAACAAAAAACACTTCATGTAACTCATTTTATATAATAAATCACATACCTGTGTAAAATAGCACACTTACATCCATTATAAACTCAACGGACATCAATCCAAACAAGTTCACACTGGTAATTTAGAAAATATTCATGATTTAAACCACCAATATTGTTCTCAAAGCAGCTGCATGAATCATTCAAATGTAGTTTTCCTGATCTAAGTAATAGTCATCCAGAACTTGATCACAAGAACAGCAGTCACCATAATCCAGTATTTTGTTTCTCACAGTTATCAGCTATCTGCCCTTGGGATGCTATCAAACAGAAGGTGGAGATATACTCTTATGTCACTGTTTTTGAAAGCATGCTACCCTCAACCTCAAGTTAATACGGCATTTCCAAGACTATTAGCCCTTGATAGGCTTGTCTTCCATTGATTTTATGTCTGTCTGTCTGTCATATTTATATGGATGCCCATCTCACAAGAGCATCATTATTTATTTATTTATTTTTATTTTAAAGCCATCTCATTGTAATGTATTCCACAATTAATTATGTTCTTTATGAATAAATGTTTCCTCTGTTGATTTAAATCTTCCATCATTGGATGACCTTTTTCCTGTTATTTGAGAGGGACCAAAACTTTTTCTCCTCTGTTTTGGTCATGGCATGCATTGTTTTATAAACCATGATGCCCATTAATCTTTATTCCCAGCTAAAAGTTCCAAATCTTCCTAGCCTCTTCTTATACAGAAATTGCTTGAGTCCGTTAGTTTTAAACATTCCACATATTATATTGTAAATATAAATAATTATAATACGAATAATTATAAACAGATTTGCTCCTTTGATTCTTTCTTTGTCAGCTTTTCATTTTCAAAATTTCTTTTCCCTTATTCCAAATGTCATAGCATTATAAAAAAAAATCTTATTAATTCCACAATACCTGCATCTTATATCAGATCAATGTCACCATTTAGGATTAAATTAAAAATTGCTTTCTTTGTGTTCTAAAACATATTCATTTAGACTATTTAGAGATTTTGTTTCTTTGTCATAGCCTAAACTTGAATGTACCTAGCCTATGTGAGAATAGCTGAAGTCCTACATTATTACAATAGCTTCTCCTTTGCACGCCTCCATGATTTCTTTCACCTTCTGCATTTTGATCAGGTGGGCAATAGCATATCCTTAAATCTAGTTTATATTAGATATTGCCATCCATAGTGATTCTGTGGAGGAATCCAGTGTTCCAATACTTTCTAGTACATTAGATTTTATATCCTATGTGATACAAAGAGCATCACTTTCCTCGCTATACCCTTCCATGTCCTTCCTATAAAGTTTATCAAGAATGACTGTTTTCTACTTATTCTTTCTGGTACACCATGTTTCTGTTATACCCATTATACCTGTGTTCTCATTTGTAGCCAAGCATTCTAATTCTCCTATCCTGGCATGGACATTGCTCACATTTGTAAGGAAACATAAATATTAGTATTAATATTGGTTTCTCTTTGAAATAGGGCATCAGGTCCTTTCTCTGTTATTGAACCTTTCTCATAGGCTTTTTATTTCCAGCCTGACCTGACCTGACTATCCTTTAACCCACTATCAACATTAATCCTATCTCTTATTGTATTTTCTAAAATATCTACAATGTTTCTCATCTATTGACTTTCTTTCAAGAATCAGCTTGAAAGCATCTCTGGTACTTGCCTAATATCAAAAACCAGCAGCCTAATTCCATTTTAAGTTCTTTGTCTTGTACACATTTGACTTGTCCTTAAAAGTTCCTCAGTGCCCACAGGCAGGGAGTTTGACAGCCCTGGCCTAATCAGTCTAATCCCCTCTATTTGACACCATTGTCTTATATACTGGCATTTCATCAGCACACAGAAAAAAGGTGGAAAGTGTGTCACATGCCACAATATTTCATCATTCTGACCTACCTTTGCCTCTCTCCACTCACCTACCCCAGCTTCCACTGGTATTACCCACACATTAAGACTTTTAAGCTCTTTTCTCATATCCCTTCAGCATAACCACCTTCATTTCAAAGGAAGATACTTGTTCCTGAGCACTGGGAGCTCATTGGATCAAGTATAAAACTACTGCTTCTACCTTCAGGTAAATAACTATTGACCTGCTACTTCACACATTGGACAACACTGTCATCACTGTTGGCTAATTTTGAAACAGTGGTTTGTCTGAGTGAAACTGATAGCAGAAAGGAAAGGAGGTACTTAGGTTAGGGGTTTTTTTTCCTCAGCAACTTCCCCACTATCACTTAATAATTGTCAAAGTTTCTTATATTAGACAAGAAATGTAGTTTTACATTATGACCAATGTAATTAATGTCTCTGGATTGTGCTTTTATTCCTTATGACTTGGGTCTTAATGTTATGAAACATATTTCATAAATTATCAAGGATCAGAAGAGTATTGTAGGCTATATCAGCACCTATTATGCGTACAAAGCTCTATTCCTGAGGGGTTTTATATCTAGTTTAGTTGTTTTTTTTCACAGCCGTTTTTCAGTAGAAGAATTATTTTGCATTCTGTTACTCATACCTTCCAACAAGGTGGTGGTTGTTGCTTTTTCATATCGATTAGAGGTATGAAGCAGTATATATTACGCTTGTGTTTATAATATAAACATGATGTATAACTAATACATGTAATATATGAATTTATTTATAAATATATATGTAGTAACTTTTAAAAATTGTTTATAATGGCAAACTAAAATAACTCTTCTTAGATTTCCCTGGATGATGTACTGGATGAAAACCTGCGCTTAGCACGCGAGTATCAGGTGCTCCAGATATGCTATCTAAATGACAAAAATCAGCTTATGGATTTCTATGACCATAAAGGCAGAGCTGAAGCTGCATTACGGGATCAGCAGCAGGTATGATAAAATGTTATTTTTAACATCTTGGTTTTTTAATTATTATTACTACCAATTAATGTCAGAAAGTAAAACTGTAATACATATATCAAACAGTATATTTCTCTCATGTTCTTTTGTCCTATTATTCATTTTATATTTTATAAATGAAAATATCATTTTTTATCAACCATGATAGTTTGCCTCAGTTTGGATCTTATTAATCTAAGAACAACGGAATTCTAAAAGTGGGTAGAGATTATTGCAGTTTGCTATTAAATTTGACCTACTATGAATTGGTTCTTGGTGATTAGAAGGCAGAATTCTCATTTATTTGTTTATTTGGTTTACTCAAGTTTATAGGCTGCTTCAATCATAAATGGACTCTAAGTGGCATATATTACCAATTATCATGAAAAGATTAAAATGATAAATGTAACAGAAAATAATACAGACCCAGATGACACTTTATTGGCATAGGGACTTTCAAGGCACAATCTGACCTTATTGGATGGGCAAAGGAGCAGGGGGCCCTAAACAGCTCTTATGCCATATTGGACTTTAAAGATAATAATTAGCATCTTAAATTATACCCAGAAGCCAACTGGTAACCATTACAACTCTCATAGTAGTGACATCATCCAGGCATAACTAGACATGCTCATAAATATTGTGGGGGCAATATTCTGAGGTATATGGGATTAATATACTGATGTAAGAGTATTGCTTATAAGCTGTAAACCGCC
>JANHFL010003321.1:60698-75773 GCA_032468155.1 Oxyrhabdium leporinum
ATAAATCCTTCCATTCCCCACCATCCAGTCAGAGCTGAAGAAGCTTCTTGGATGAGAAGTGAAACGTCTTCAAAGAAGAAACAAAGGAAGTCCATTTGCCTCCTGAAAAAGCAACTTTGAGTTTAGCATGTGATATTGCATCAGGATTCTTTGTAGTTTGCCTGAGTTTATTTCTGCATTTGGTACTTACGGCAGCATTTATAACCCAAGCAATATGTCTGTTATTGCAAGCATAAGTCTTGGTAACAGTATAATCCATGGAAGGCCATCTTAAACCTATAAAAATATAAAGAATCTGATCATGTTTCCCTAGAAGGCAATGATAAAAACCCTATAAACCTAATCAAACCCTAACACTTCGGGCCTTTAAGGGAAAGCTGTGTAGAGAGGGGAAGCATTCTCCTCCTGTGATTTATTGGCTTTAGCAATACATAACCTTTTATGAAACAGAGAGCCACTTTCCCTAAGCAATTACAATTCCAAAAGGGCTTTGCATCCTGCAGCCACACAATAGAGAGGAGCTGGGGTTTCTGAGCAGCTGCTCAGTGCTGAAACATTAGCAATTATTTAAACTTGATAACAGAATAAGTCAAACAGCTCAGCATGTGCTTTCTCTCTTGCCTCCTTTGTATTTTGGAAAGCTCCTGAAAGGCTCTTTGACAGCCAAGGAAGAAAGCAAGTATGGCTAAGCTGGTGGGGAAATAGCATCTTTTAACACGGGAGGGAAGAGTTCACAATCTAAAAATTCAGTTTGTTTTTTCCCGTCCATGATAAGGAAGGAATAATCCATTTCAAAAATGTTTAAACATTGTATTAAAAAAACAACAACCCTAACATTCTTTCATCTTTAGTATCTCTTCTTAAACAAGAGGCTTTTTTCCCCCTTTTCCTAATAGACATGGCTATATTAGTATCTGTATCACCCAACAATCTTTTTGAATACAAGCTACTCTCTTTCTGTTCTTTGGGATTATTTTTTCCTTAGCCACTTTTTTAAAAAAATAAACATTACCACCATCATTTGCATGCAGCTTTCTATTGTTTTCCTTCTTTTCCAACACAGGGTTTTGTTTTGTTTTTTGTGGATGCTACAAAACAGGGTTTTTCAAACTTGGCGATTTTAAGATATGTGGACTTTAACTCCCAGACAGCATGCTACGTTTGCTCCCAACAGAACCCAAAACTATTCCCAACAGAAACTATAGTAAAAACTTATTAGTTTTCCCTCCAGTGGTAATTTGTTGATTGCTAGAATTCATGCAAAATAAGCAAGCCTAAGAGGATTTTAAATTGATCCAGCAAACTACTTTGTTATATCTTTTTTGACAGTTCTTATGGCTTTTATTGTTTTACCTATATATAAAATACAAAGAGAAATAGAAATGGGAAATTAGGGGAAGGAAAAAGAAAGGGGAAAATAAAATGTAAGGTACAAGGGAAAAAAGAAAAAAAAAGGTTTGACTTCCAACTCTTTTTAGCACAGTACAAGATAAAAACACTCCAGCCTCAACTTTTTGCTTTTTCACATTAGTATATATCTAGATTTCTATAGCAACAAATCTATTTAATCGACAAAACCAAAGTCATAGTTTCTTTTTTTTTCAACACAAGCACAAAATCCAGAAGTGATATCCAAATGAAAAATGTACATAAATGCTTTTTATATCATGCTAGTATTGAAAGCCACAGAAAGGTCAAGAAAAGCAAAGATAGACACCCTATCCCATATGCTCCCACTAGAGGTCGCACACAGCCACAGCCAATGCTGTTTCAGTCCCATGGGAAACCTAGGATATCACCTGCTTTCTCCAGGCCAGCTTCTACAAGCAAAGTCAACGGAAGAAGCCGGATTCACTTAGCAACCACATGATTCACTTAGCAACTGCAGTAATGTTTAACAACTGTGGCAGAAAAATCTCATAAAGCTGGGTGTGACTCACTTAATAACCACTTTGCTTAGCAATGGAAATTCTTGGCCTGTGAAGACTCTTGTTCACCTTCCCATCATTGTCACCTTCTGCATATCTTTCCTCATCTTTCCGTTCTTCCACATAATCCATTCTTCTTACCAATAATCAAGATACTCTCCTTTTCTGTGCGCCGTAAGAGTGTTTCCAAAAGACCTCAATTGGAATAGAGCTGGAAGGGACCTTGGAGGTCTTCTGGTCCAACTCCCTGCTCAATCAGGAGACTCTGTGCCATTTCAGACAAGTGGCTGTCCAGTCTTTTCTTAAAAACCTCTGGTGATGAAGCACCCAAAACTTCTGAAGGCAAGCTGTTCCACTGGTTAATTGTTCTCACTGTTAGCAAGTTTCTCTTTAGTTCCAGGTTGCTTTTCTCCTTGAATAGTTTCCATCCGTTGTTTCTTGTCTTGCCTTCTGGTGCTTTGGAAGTCTTCATTTCTTTCATCCATCATAGTCAAGTGTTATTGCTTTTCAAATGTTTTTAACTAAGTTTCTCCCTTTTATTTCTTTGCTCTGTCTTTTTTTTTAATTCCTTTGCTTCCACAACCTTAAAGTCACATGTGCACTCTGTCATTTCTCACTTCTTGCTTCCTATCCTAAGCTGGTCTCAACAAGTGAGGGGGGTGTTACCTGGAAAATAAGCAAGAACTGACCAGGCTAGTACTTGAAAAAGAGGCTACCAGGGAATAACAAGGCTGTAAACTATACTAGAAATTCAAAGAATAACCCTCCCAAAAATAATGGCAAAACATTTATTTAATGTTGCCGAGAAAAATGTCCAGGTTTCTTCACATATTTACCAAGAATGAAGTTCAATTTGATGGTGACATTACTTTTACCCTGATGCTGAGTTGGTAACCCTACAAACTTCAAACAAAGCATAATGTTCCTTTTTTCCTTCCTTCTTTCCAATTTCTATTGCTGGCTCCCTCTCTTCCCCCCATCCCAAAGAAATCATCATTTGTTCCTTCGGCTAGCAGCCATTTCATTTTTCATTCCCCTCATTCCCTCAGACCACCTTCAAATTTTATTCTATTAACTATTATTTTATATAAGTTATATACATCCATCTCATATATATATATAACTCTGGGTGGCTTCCAGACAGATAAAGTAATATAAAAAACCCAAAAGAATAAAAAGAATACAGCCGTGTATAAAGAAGTTATTATAAAATTCATAGCCAAGGTAATTCACCAGTGCCATTGTGTCACACCATGTTGCTTTGTTTTCTCAGTTAAAATTCCTCAGTTCAGAAAACCGATTTTGATTCTGCACGGAGTACCTGAAACACTTAAGCCTAAATGATAGTTGCTAAATGTCTTGTCTAGCAATTCCAGCTATGTACTGCTGGAGAATAGTGTTTTGTCTGTTTATCCAACTTTCCCAAATTATCTCCAGGGTATATTTTCTGACCATGGGGAAGGGATTTGCATGCTGGATGCATTCCAAACAAACATAGAAGGATTTAAGATTTGTACAAAGCTAATTTTTTAAGGACCTGAGGGGGCAGTTTGTTGCTTGGCAATATGCCACATGTTTTTCATGCAAAAACTACTGGGTAAGAATATGGTGAGTACAAGTAATAACGTATTATAGAAACTTGAAGTCTCCTGGAGATAAGACATCTATCTATAGCTGGGTAGGATGATGATGATGATGATGATGATGATGATGATGATGATGATGATGATGATGATGATGATGATGATGATGATGATGACGACGATGACATCATTTATGGACTATGTGATTGATGATAGTATAGTTTTCCAGTGTAGTTTTGTACATCTTGCTTCCAAATATGTAGAAAAAGTGTATATGAGAGGGTAAATTGGGCGTAATAAACAAGGTCAAAGCTTAGGGTGATATAAATGCTTTATAAGAGGAAGGTTCCAGATTCTTCTAAGAAAGCACCAGGCAGTACAAATTACTATGCTTCAATTCAGAATTATTGGACTGCAGCTCTCCACATTTTCATCTTGCATGTCCATTCAGATTTGGGACATGTACTGCAATACATTCTGGATGTTTTTCAGATGTACATGTGCCAATTATTTTTCTCAGGGCAAGGCTGCTTCTTCTGTTTTTATTTGTTTTTAAATTATATTACATGTAATAGATGATTAAGAGATAAAGTAATGTTATCCTTTAAAAAAAGATTTTTATCCCACCTTCTTTTCATATACAACTCAAGGTGGAAACATACCATAATTCGGACTTTTTGGTACTTCTTCCTCCTTCTGTTTCCCCCACAAAATACCCTGTGAGTTGAGTTGGGCTGAGAGAGTAACTGACCCAAAGCGCCCCAGAGTGTGATTTTTCTGCCTACTTTGATCTGTTAGGGCTCCACAAATTTGGAACTCTAAAAAAAGGCAACACAAATAAATAAACCATAAAGTGGTGCCCTGAATTTTTTTAAAAAAATCTTCTTTCTCTTGTACAGAATAAACTCTAAAGCTAGCGTTCCTTTGTCCTTCATTCAAATATGCAGCAAATATTAATATATTATAATATTTGATGTGTTACTGATTTGTCTATTTAATATTGAAGTCTGTTGCTTATTACTAAAAGGTGTCTCATTAGATATGCGCTGAGAACTGAAACAGGCACACAGTCCAAATTGCTTTGTCTGCTGGGAAGAGCCAGCAGATTGTTTGCTAACAGCAATGAACAAAAATAACAATGGAGATTAATCCATACATTTTTTAAAGAGGTAGCACAGAAACTGATGCGTAAACCTGAGTGTCCTGATGACCCAGACTTAATAGTCTAGGTTTCTGTGATGATTTTTGTAGTATTTAAAGTACTAACCTAGTAATAAGGGAGCTTGTGGGAGTTACAATCCAACATATATGGAAGCTACAACATTACTAAAATATATTAGTGTAGGAGTAATTTATAAAAGTTTTAAATATTTTCTACATGTTTTAGCAGATAGGTTATTTGTATCATTTATCTATCTAGAAATATGTATGCAAGGCAAGCTGTTCATTTCTTGATAAGCAGGAAGAGATTACAACCCTTTTATATATCCATCTGAAACTAAGGAAAATATCTAACTTTCTCCCCATCACCACCCTCCTTCTTTCTTTTTTAATAGGCTGTCTTGGTTCTCTAGTTATAGCACAGATGCACCTAAAGTTTGCTAGAAACATTTGCCATTAGCCTCCTTTAAAAAAATTAAATTTGAGGATAATCCTACCTCCAGAGCTTATTCTGTTCCTGGCCATTGACTGTGACAGTGAAAGGCTCATCTGAAAGCACTGGAGCATCCCATCTAAAAGCATAAAACATATTACATTTCATGAAAAAGCTAATTCAGATTGTTTAATTCTGGTAATATTGCCTCTGTCACCTTCAAAATCTAAATGTTCTTTCCTGTTATTATAAAGAAAACAACCAAATTGCTTAAAAACCCATTTGAATACACAGCTGCCTTATGTTGCATACTAATTTGATTAAAACGTTTGTGCTTCACCAGCATTTTATATAAAATACACTGGTAAGTCTAACAAAAGCACTCAAATATTTTACTAATTTATAAAAAAAAGAAAGAAAGAGGCCAAGAAATACCCCTGGACAGAGCAAAATTATATTGCATTAATGGAAGATACTAAACTGGTTATCTTGCTGTATTTGTTTGCTCACAGCTATGGGCATTGTGCCAACCTCATTGAAAATAACTGCATTAGTCAAGTGTATCGAAATTATTACAACACAGAGTCCATCTCAGCTATTGCTGTTGAAACATTTTGTGAATCTTCTCTAGAAGACATTTGTTTGAAGAGTCAGCTTTGCATAAATTCACATCTATTTTGATTTTCCATTGTTTTAAAATTAGTGTCTTACCAGTGTTGTATTGTGCATTTCTGTTTTTCTTGCAAGATTATAAAATAATCCAGTACATTTGTTTTGATTAGAATAATTAAAACAGAGCATGAAAAGATAACCAAAGAATAAATTAAAAACAAAATATCAGCATTTTATAATTTTTATCATCAATCAATAGATCAACATTTAAGATATTCTAGATTATTTTGAAGAGGAAAAAGATCCTTTTTAAGAGGCATTACACTAAGAAAACTTCATCCAAAATATTGTTTTAGTTTACTTAATTCATGAACTTCTAAATTTAAAATTGCCTACTAGCTATTTATATAGAAATAATGGTATTTGACAATTGTCCCATTGCAATATTTGCCTTTCTGGGATAAACATTATGTAAGATGTTTGGTTATATAGATTTAAGTCTATAATCTTGATTTTGTGTGCTTTCCTTGATTTCCTCATTGTCAGTGTAGTTAACAAGTAGACAAATTCTTGCTAACTGCAAGATCTCTTGGTATGTTTATTCTTATTGCAGTAATACCAAATCCCACCCTCTGACTACAGCTAAAAATTAAAGAGATATTCTTGACCTTTCTTGTTGGTTGTTGATTGGTTACATAAACCAAAATGTATGAAAGAATATAAATAATTTAATTTTCTCATATATTTTCTACCTTAATGGATCCACCAAGATTTATTTATTTATTCATATCCTGCCTTTATTATTTTTAGAAATAAGAGCAAATATACCTAATATTCCTTCCTCATCCTATCCTGTGAGGTGGTTTTGGCTGAAGGAGAACAACTAGCCAAAAGTAACCCAACCAGCTTTCATGCCTAAAGTGGAACTAGAACTCACAGTCTCCTGGTTTCTATCCTAGTGCCTTAACCATTGGACCAAACATCTTCATGGTTATTATACAATAACCATTTAAAATAAAGATAATTTCCAAGTAGTATTTTCAAACAATTAATAGAATCCATTCTATGTGGATTCTGATATTTTTCAAAAGAAAACCAATAAGTCAATATCAGATTAATTTCTGCAATTTTCCTCATCAGATTTTCATATCAGCATTCTTTGCATAAAAAAATACGAACATATAGTGATACCAAAAATAAAACACTATGTTTGTAATAAATTAATAAACTTATAAATTGAGAATTTGAATATCAGTTGTGGTATTTATCAGTCAGTGCTATGAAATGCAGGGACTTTTCCTCCTAAAATATCTATGAGTTCAGAATTGCCACATTTACAGTTTTTGAAAAAATGACCATTGTTTAACTGATGTTCAGATTTTCTGAACAGATAGAGAGCAAATGGGTTTGTAATATGTCAGGACGGTATCACTGACAGTCTGAATTTCATCTGGAGCAGAAATGAAAATATCGAGCAGGCCAAAATCAGGATCAGAGAGAACTTGCAAGAGAGGAGGTCTTATTATACTGTTAAGAAGGACCCAGGAGCCAGGAGCAAGGATAAAGTTTTATTTGGAAGCAGAGTGTATTTTAAATATGTTGTAATAAGATGGTACCATCTGACCTCAGATGGTAAAAGCTGTTGAGAGGCTTATGTTACACAATATAATCTACCATGGGATGCTGTAGTCAGCAAGGAGAATATCATTGTGAAAACTCTTATTATTCTACAGAAATATTAAATACTATTTCAAAAAGTTAAGTAAAATGTTAAATAATATTATTTACATTATAAAATGTCAAAAAATAAAAATAAAGGCCAGTTTGCTGTAGTGGTTAAGATGCCAGGGTAGAAACTGGGAGGCCTTCAGTTCAAGTTCCATCTTAGGCATGAAACCAACTGGGTGATCTTGGGGAAGCAGGCAAGAGTATGTTATCATCCATGTAGTCATCATCTACATAAAGCATTGGGTTCAATTCTCAAGTAGAGACTTGGAAAAAACAATTCTATGGAAACAATAGCTTTTTTCTTTCTAAAGCTAGAAATTCATTGCTTGCTGCCATTAGCAGGAACATTCCCAAAGCTAACTTTTCTTTAAAAAAAAATTTCAACAGTATCAAGGGATGATATCACATGTATTTTTGTAGAATTCTTTATATCTTCTGTTTCCATGGATTGAAGATTCTTCTGGAACAGAGTAAATATTTGTGGGAAGTAATTAATAAAAATGTGGTCATATATGCAAACATGGTCTACTCAGACTCAATGAATTGAATAAAGATACAGCAAGAATTATTCAATAAAGGCTGGAACACACACACGCACACCATGGTTGATATATTTACAAATTCTGGGAAGAATAAAATCTGATCTCAGAATGAGGGAGGGCCATTAAGAAAAATGTGAAATGCTTATATAAAATCAATATTATCTATTAATCTTATGTAGATATAACATAGAAACAGAACAAATAAAACAACTGTATGATAAAATGGATGCAATGTTGTCAGAAGACAACATTGGAAAGAATTATGCTCCAAATCTATAAAATTTATTCCAAGAACAATCTAAAAGAAAATTGGTAGAAAATGCGGTACAGATGGCACACATCTCTATCAATAATCTTCAAGATAGATAAATCATACAGTAATAAATGTTGGAAATACGATGAAACAAATGGAACAGTTTACCACAAAGGATGGACATGTAAAAAACCTTGAGAGTAATGGAAAGATATTCAGAGTACGATGCAGAACATTTTGCCAATTAAGTTCAAAATGAAATTACAACTTTTATTAAATACATAATGTCCCAGAATATATCAACAATAAATATAATAATTTACTTGGATACACACTCACAGCATCCAGAATAAACATTGACTATCAATGGAAGAAAGATTCTACAATATCTAATCAGGGAACTTAAATGTGTAGAATATGCAGCAGTAGCAAAATTAACAACATATATACACAACAGAAGTTTAACCAAATTCAAGCAAGAATGGTTCCAATTTATGCAACATATTATGCAGCAATTAATGTATGATTTTTAAGAGGGTCTAACTACTTAAAAACATGCAAATTGGTAGGGACACAAGAACAGGAATATTAGAAATCAACTAGCATTTTAATTTTTATTTCTTTTTGCTTATTTTGTTTTTGTCTTTTTTCTTTTTAACATGCGCAAATAAGAACAAAACAGTGGAGACCTCTGCATTAAGCTTAGAAACCTTCATTATATAACAAATAATGTAATGATTTTTGTAGTTGTTTATCAGTGCCCCATTCAGCAACCTTATCAACATTAACATCTTAGAAATCATAGTTAATATGAACATAAATGTTTTATTTTTGATATATTTACAAATTTTGTAAACTTCAAAGTATTAATCTCAACTCCTGTATAAATACCACTGTACCCAAACAATATAAATAATAATATAATATAATATTTATATTATACATATTGTAATAATATAATATGAAGAGGAAAAGCAACAAAATATTTGAGGGAACAGTAATAAAAGTTCTACAAATAGGCTTGCATTGAACCCAATGTCTTCTATTAGGAAGGATAGTTTTATAGATATAGGAATTATAGTTTTATAGATATAGCCTCAAAATCTTTTACGTGATTTCAAATGCAGAGGTATAAGACATTGAGTCTAACATTGATAAAAAAATTAGTTTATTTTCAATAAATATTAAATATTTTATTATTACTATAAAAATAAAAATATACTGTATACTGGATGTACTAAAAATTAAAAGTAATTAAAATAAAAAGAACAAGAACAAGAAGAAAAATGTTCACTTTTGCTAAGTTCGGACACTATTAATTTTGAAGAGGAAAGACTTCTGCTGAGTAAAGAAACTATTAATTTTGAAGAGAAAAAATAAATGAGAATAATCTATTGTATTATACCCATTCATCAGAGCGGAAATAGCAACCATTTTGCATTTTGCTTTGTTATGATTTTTGCTCAGAACTCAAAAGCATAACATGGACCTATTTTGACCATTTCAGTTAATCATATAATTCAACTACTGTCTTATATTTATACCAACCAAAATCCAGCAATATAGATAGCTCTCTCTTAAGTTCCCACCACTTTTTCACCTGAAGATCCCAGCTATGGAGTATGGGGTCCCAGGGATCTCATGTTCCATAGCATACGTGCACCACAGCATACTCTCCCCAGCCCACATGCATTCTCCACAGCAGCCTGTTACTTCACTCCATAGTACTCACTTGTCCTCCAGTCTGCTTTTGAGCCACCTGAACTTGCAACTTCCAGCCAACTTTCCTATTGCACAGTTATTGGATACCAGCAGGAACTCGCAGTCATGTGATATTCTTGATTAATGGCCAAGTTAAGTTTTCACTTAACAATGGCAATGGCTGAGATTTCCATCACTAAGCAATGTGGTCATGTGATATTGTGCTTTACAACCTCATTGCTTAGCGATGGAAATTCCAGTCCCAATTACGGTTGTTAACTGTAGACTACTTGTACGCGCTTTAATCTGATCAGTGACATCCAGCATCACCATACTCCCCTACTGCGTGACCTCTACAATTTGCAGGCTACTCAAGAGAATCTGTGTCAGAAACTCATCACTTTCCATGTCATCTTTCAACCCTTGTTCAATTGTTTACACATTAAATTATATGAAATGCTGTTTGTAAATGCTCTCTCACCTACCATGCATCCTCTTTTGTTTGCAAGGAACTGGTTTGTCATACTGAAATGGAGTTTATGTGCAGTAACAGCCTAATAACCCAGCAACTTTAGTCACTTATTAAAGTCAAGCATGTGTCTTTGTTTCATGTTGTTAATGATGTGGAACCATAGAGGCCCAACTATGTTTCGCCTGGACTGTGTGGAAGCGAGTGCTGAGAGCTCATTACTTGGCTCCCCATTGGAATCCTGCAGGCTTCTGCTCATTGAGGGACTGTAGGGGCTTTGACAGAATTATTATACTGAATATTTTTAGACTCATTAACTATATCACCAAAGCAAAACATCTCTTCAATACAAATGCTTGCAGATTCTGTAGTTTTGCTTTACTTATCGCAAAAGAAAGGATGCAGCTTGAAAACAAGTTAAGGAAAGGACTTTCATGCTTGAATGTTTGAATTTGTAACATATATTCAGCATGCCTAAGCCCCATTCAACTCATTTAAGCCACTCATGTTTAAGGGCTTTTTTAAAAATGCCAGTGTTCAGTTTGATAAATATGCAGCACAATCCTGCCAATATCTACATAGAAGTTAAGTCCTATTCACTTCAGTGTGATTAAGTTGCAGGTAAAGAGTGTTTGCAAAATTAAAGCAGTTTTACACAGAATATGAAACCTATTTAATCTTCAAATTATCGGTAGAGCACTCAGCAAGTAGAAAGAAGGAAGGTCTTAATTTTATTCCAGTGTCATTCAACATAAAACTGAGAAACATCTGTTCAGATACGTGAGGATATTTGATTCATAGATTGATCTTTCGGTTATTTACCAAGAGGTAAGTCCCACTGAGTTCTTACTTTGCTATTGTTTCAGATTGTAGAACTAGGCATTCAAACAATGGAAATCCAAGCCCATACATTCTATTTTTTTTTCCTGTTCCTCCATTATCTTTCACTTATCCTCTCATTTATGAATGCCACATGCTTCTCAAGGTTCACAAATTGATCTTAGTTCAATTGATTGGTATAACTTACAATCAAAAATATATTTCTATATTATCTGAAACTAAGAAAACTGAATTTAAGTTAAAAGGGAATTTTAACTAGAAAACTTATTTTAAAAATCTGTTCACTGCCTACTTTCCCTGTCTTCCCAGATAGGGTAGCCATCTGCCACTAAATCCAATGTTGGATATTTTTTCCCCCTGAAATAAATGGGTTGGACTTGCACATAGGTATGTTGCACTGGACAAAGATCCTAATCAACACCGTCCTCAAAAGACAGAGCTAAAAAATAAAGGAAATAATATTTGTAAGTTGCCTGTAAAATAACTGCTTGTATGTAATATTAATTGATGTTCCATCTATATAGGCACATGCACATACAAACTATTCTCTCATTCATGCATACATATAATGTATGCAGAGATTACGAAGTATTAAAAGGATGTTATTTTAATAACTTCAAGTAGATGATGCATTCCTGTTCAGATCATGACAAAGAAACCAGATTTCTAACTATCCTAATGTCTCTTCCTTAGAACAATTTGCCTTGAAATTAACCAGAAAGGAGGTCAATTAGATTTGATCTTAACTAGTCACTATGAATTGGTCTGAAATGCAAGTGTTCTGGAACCAACACGAAAATGTGTTTATAGCATTGTTATGTTTAGCATCTACATAATTGAAAAAATGCAAACAAGAAAAGAAAACATCCAGTGGAAAGGCTTGCCTTCAGAAGTTGTGGGAGCACCATCACTGGAGGCTTTAAGAAGAGATTGGAAAGCCATTTGTCCAGAATGGTAAAGGGACTCCTGCTTGAACAAGTGATTGGACTAGAAGACCTCAAAGGTCCCTTCCAACTCTGCTAGTCTGTAATTCTGTAATTATAGTACTACATACAAGTTCTTATTAATATGCCTTTAAACCACCATAGTGATTAACATATATTTTGGTGTTGCCCCATTCCATATCTGCTTAAAAATAGATAGTTACTAATTCTAGGCAGATTGGAATATATTTTTGATCAGAAGTGATTAATGTTAACACTTGATGTTTTTTTCTACCTTCTATAGGCTGATGTTAACCTTAAAGTTATCCCTTGACTTTTTTTGAATGTAGCACAGAAGAGTTCCGCAAGGCATGTCACCTTTTCTTTGGCTTAAGGATGAAGAGAAATAAATGATTAAATACTTAATTAAGCCAACAGTAAGAGTGACCCCAGCAGTCCTCTTTATCTACTTCTTAAACCCTCAACCTACATAAATACTCAAAAATCCATGAATGTCAATGATACCTTGGTTGTATTTTGAGTCAGAATGAAAATGAAGAAACCAGGTTTGGATGAAAAGAAAATATAGCCCATTTTTTCCTTTCTCTTCAATAATGTTAGATTCTCAGAGACTGCCTGGACAAGTCCCTACAGTTTTCTTGGCAAGATTTTTGAAGCAGTGGTTGCCATTGTCTCCTTGTTAGGGCTTAGTGAAAGTAATTGACCTAAGGTCACCCAAGTGGCTTCATTTTAAGGCAGGATTAGAACTCAGTGTCTTCCAGTTTCTAGCCTGATGCCTTAACTACTATACTATTCACTACATCCATTCATTATAAGCTTACTAATGGGAAATATTTGTTGCATCCAACTATCCTACATATATTGACAGGACCATGATCCCAGGAAGGTATCATATCAATACATTAAAAGTTCCTTTAACTTGTTTTTGATAAGAATGTGTAAGTTAACTCAAACACAGTCTCATTATGAATGCCTTCCAGATCTCACAGACTAACTGGAACAGCTGTATTAAATCCTATCGAAAGTATTGGTAAAATCAAGCCCATTAAAGCCTGCTGAAAAATTGTATAGGACTAGCCAAATTCAATTATTCTTTTCAATCTTCATTATCATTAGTTCAAACAATGTGTAGTCTGAGTTTAGACTTGTAAACCATAAATCTAGATTTCCTTTTATCTCAAAAGAAAAACCCACAAGCCCAAAATATTAGAATTTCAAAGTAGTTTTGACATGACAGTATATTATGCTAAGGTCATTCTGCATCCTTGGGCATCTGTAAATGATATTTATTTCTTGAACTATTGCAATTTTAGCTGTTTCAAGACAGCTGATAGGTGTTAGGATTATTAATACTCTCTTTAAATCTTGAGTTGCTTAGTTTGAAATTTAAAGCTGTTCATCCAAGAATGAGTTGCTGTTCTTTCCCATTTCCCATTTTTCTTTTGGTGAAATTATAGTTTATTTTATATAGAAAAGTTGTACTGTATCCTTACACTATATTTACATTGCTCAGGGCAATTTACAACAATTACAGTCAAATATAATAAAAATGGAGAAAAATTCCACAGTTAAAAACATTTGAAAAGAAGGGTCTAGCATAACAAGAGTAATCTACCTAGTGAGACAAAAAATTACCACTACAGGAAGTTTTAAGTAGTTTTACACAAAATTAAAAAAAAGGAAACTGAATAGATCTCACCAAGCAATGTTTACCAATGTCTGAATGCATTCATTGAGAACCTTCTTACTTTCTTCCCAATCATATTTAATCAGGATACTGTGGCAGGAACCTATGAGGATTAGATGGGTTTTAAACCAACAGTTTGATTTGCAGAGGAGGGGGCTGCATTCAAGTTAGTGTTGATTCCTAATGACTGGCTGGAAACATACCTGATGTTTTCATGGCAAGATTTTCAGAAGTAGTTTGCCATTTCTTGCTTCGTAAGCTGAGAGTGAGTTTCTGGTGCAAGGCCATCCAAGCTCGCCTAACATTGGTACTAGAATTCACAGTCTTCTGGTTCCTACCCTGGTGTTTTAACCACTACACCAAATTGTCTAAGAGTAAAGCTGCTGCAGAATTACTACAATATGCTGTCATTAGTGATCATATAGTAGCCAACCTGATGTCTTTTCTGGGTCAAATGAAGTTTTCAAAAACAGCCCTATATAAAATAAATGTTAATATTCTTACTTGCATGAAGACATACAGTTGCTCCTTGGGTAATGACTATTCATTTAGCGACTGGTCAAACTTAGCATAGTACTAAACTTGCGATACTTATGACCAATTCTTGAAGTTCCAGCTGTGTCAGCATCCCTGTGTTGCTGTTTTACTTCATCGGTTCTATGTCACGAGTGTTCTTTTTATTTTTAGTGACGACCAAGTATTAGCTCGTTCTAAACTCTTAGATATACACACTCCCCATTGTTATCTAAATGTCCAAATGCAAGTTAAACTCATGTATACCATAAAAATGGCAAGTTATTACAAATAGAGAATGCTGCCCTATCTGAAACATTCTGGAACGTTTTCCAGAATTTATCTGAGAAGAAGGCTAAGATTATTCTAGAGTATATTGACTCTCATCTAATCCATTACTACATTAAGGCACCTAAAACACAAATATACTTTTTTTCTCTAGATCAAGATTTTCTCACTGTTAAGATTTGAGCAGATATCTCACATTACTTAAATAGATTTGGTCTACAATAAATCTTGGTTCTGGGATATGCACTAATGTTATTGATACATTTTCCAGCACCAAGAACTAGAGGACAAGGCAACAACTAAATGATATTATCAGATGGCTTGAGCCGTGGTGGCGCAGTGGTTAGAGTGCAGTACTGCAGTCTACTTCTACTGACAGCCAGCTGACTGTAA
>JANHFL010003321.1:76716-91716 GCA_032468155.1 Oxyrhabdium leporinum
ATAATGAGAAATGTATTGAGGCTGATCTGTCTGATTAAGTTTTATGAATGTATTACATTTATGTTGTATTACATTTATGTTGTCATATAAGCTCTAGCTAAATTTGACCTTATTTGTTTACACATTTATAATACAATTGTAATAGAAGGCATTTCTTGTGCTTTGACATGATTTTGATAATGCTGAATATCATGTTTGTTCAGCTAATTACTACAATATCTTATTGATTTTCAGCATCCTTCTTCATTTCTAACACATTTTGATTTTGTAATGGTATACATCCCTAAATTAGCTATCACAGTGCATTAATTTTTTTTACTTTGAGATGTTTATCATTTTGATTTTGGATGTTCTTGTACCTAACAATATGAATTGATTAAATAGATGATTGCTCTTCAATGCAGACTAATTAGTTGACCGTGAAAATGGAATCTGGTGAATTTCCTTTGGAGGATTGAACATAAATGAAATTACATTAGTCACCAATTAAATTTCATTATCCATTCCATTCTCCATTTGGTTTCATTTCCAAATAAAAGAAAGAATCCAGATTTTCCTCTGATTTTCTGTTAACATTTGTAAAATTGCCATTTAATGCATTTTTTAAAAAATAAATGTTTGATCTAGGACTAAAAAATATGTCCTTTTGTCATAATTCAACAAATCTTTCAAAAGTTACCCCATTGTCTACAAGACTAACAGATAGGTAATCAGTGGCTATACCTGTGTCCTTCTCTTTTGTATGATATCAGTTCCATATATTTTGAGTCATAGCCTGAATGCCAGGCTTGGAAGCCATAATTGCTAGGCCTCTGCGACTGCCACATATAGCACATGGAAAATGGGTGGGGGTTTATTCTCATACAATTAGAGGAGGTTAGTAGACAAAACAAAATTCTTTTCAAGATAGTCAAGGACAACCCAACCAGCACCTGGAAGAGGGGTGCCAGGAGGAGAGATGAAGTTGAATCTGAAAGAGGATTGGAGAATGTGATTTTTGAGTATGGCCAGGAGGTGGATCTTTGATTTTATTTTGGGTGGGGAAAAACTTGGAACTTCAGATTCAGGGTTTTCCCAGATGTACCAACATGGTTTCTCTAATAAATTCTTACTTGGATATAATCGTGTCTGAGTGCTGAATGGACGAGCGGAACTTTGATGGAACCCTGACACTGAATAGCTTTAATGGCACTGATGCTTCTTAGAGCTCATATAATAAGTAAATCTTTTGAACCCATGGCAACTTCAGAATTGTACCTATTGGTTATGAAATAATTTCTTCAAGCAAGGACTATGATACTGTGAGCAAATGAAGTAGCTGCTCTTCAGGTAAATTTTTGATTTATAGCTTTTCATAAACATACAGTAGTAGTTCATTTTTATCACATGCTAAATATAATAACAGATGGTTAACAGAAGGATTTGAAGATTAGTGTAATGTTTAACTCAACCTGTTGACTTCTTTTTCTTCTATTTTCTTATAATTTATTGCTTTTTCTTTTCTTTCAGCACTTAGCCAGGGTGGATCCTACATGTTAAATGTTAAATGTAATTGACCAGTTTTTCCTACTTTTTTTGTACATTATTTTTTTCTTTTTGTTGTTGTTGTTGTTAGGGTTAATGTATGTTTTTGCTTTGTTTCATTTTGTTTGTTTGTTTTACTATTCTGTATTATATTCTCTATGATAAAATAATACATTTAAATTAGAGATAGTAGTTCATTTTTTTCTGAATATAATTTTACCAGGTTTTTTTAATTGTCCTTTTCCTACATTAGAAAATGGCATAGTAGAAGTATAAAAATGTATTGAGGAAATTTAAATATATAAAAATGAATTTTCCATTAATCAGAAGCAATTGTATTAGATATTTTTAAAGACTCAAAAATAGAATACATTTAGATAGGGTCTATAACTGACTAATTACTAGTAAACTATTATTGGCAAAGAATTGGAAAAAGTAAAAATAAAGATGTTCCAGATTAACACTTCTACTAGTTATCCATATAATATTGGCAGCTGTCATATCAGTTGTCTGCTTATTATTAACAGTATTTTATTGTTGTCAAATATTCCATGAAGCTAATAGTGTTATTATATAATATGATTTTTAATTTAATCACAAGTCCTGAAAAAGTTCCTAGCTATGAGTGAAAATAAGAATGAATATACTTAGGGGAAGAAATGTCTCTCTTCTGCTGTTGTTTCTTTAATGATTCTATTCTAGCATTTCTTCAATATTAGTGTAACTCTTGTCCTGAAGTGAGTTTTTCTGTGGTGAGTTGGCCCACGGCAAGTTGGCTGTGACGAGTTGGCTGTGGCAAGTTGGCTACAGCAAGTTGTCCAGGGTGAGATGGCCATGGCAAGTTGGCCCCGGCGAGTTGTCCTAGACCTGTGTTATTCACAGCACCACAAATTCAGTTCTTAAATCTTCAGTTTTTTCCCATAATTGTATTTTCCTCTTCCAGTTTTTAGAACTGCATTCAGTTTTTCTACAGATTTCAGTAAATAACCAAAGCTGTTACTGAGTTGTTAGTAAATCAGACATTCATGCATGCATAGAAACCTAGAGAGTAATTTACAAACTTGTTTTCCCATATTCTTTATCTAATTAAATCTCTGACATGGAGAGTGGGGGGAAAAGGCTTGATTCTTAGAATATGCCAAATTGAGAAAAATACAAAATATGGCATTTTGCTGGTTTACAATTTAATAAATGAGAAATGTAAGTATTTAAATTAATATTTTCATACAGATTGTGCATTGAATCGGATGCAAAAAGGGCTATGTCAAGCTGTTTTCCAAATAATCAAAGTGGGAAGCATCCTGTGGTCAATATGTACTCAGAACGCCTTCAACAAGAACCTGATTAAAAACTTTCATATGATGGGTACATAACAGGGAAGATTCTTGCTACCTTTAAAAAAAAACTGTAAAAACTCGGCAAAGTTATATTTTTAATCTTTCTTCCGTTATTTAATGAATCTTGAATCTTGAGATAAAAACATTTAAATTTTAAGATATTTAGTGGTTTGATCATTGTTTCCTATAATTGTTCTTCAAAACGTTCAGACTGTTGTGCGCTGCCCAGAGTCCTTTTCAGTGATATGTATGGCTATTTGATTAATAATGTTTAATAATAATTCAGGATTGGTTAAATCTATTGTCCGTCTGTACTTACACTTAATCTGCTGATGATTTCTAAGATACTTTTGATGTATGGAATTATTATTCTTTTCATGAGTTGTGATAGTTGCGCCCTAGCTGGTTGTATAAAAAGGCACATTTTTTAAAAATTTCTGTGGTTACCCATTGCACCAAAGGATGCTGTAAAGATAATCTATTTTCTCTCTATGGAGCTCTGGGCTGCTGCAATGTGTTTTTTGTTCATTTGAATACTGTTTGTAGAGCTGATTGTTTGTTTGTAGGCAATAGAATTGTCACTCTGGTATTGTAGCATTGTTTTGTATGAGTTGTTGTGATTTTTTTAACATACCCAAGTCGGAAGTCTTCCATTGCTTTCTCTACTGATGAAAATATCTAGGAAGGATAGTTTTTGTTCTCTTCTTCTTTTGTGCATTTGATACTCTTTTAAATATATGATTGCATGTTCTTTACTTGCCCTTTTTTGATTATGTCAAAATTATTGTCCACAAAAAGGATCTTCTTTTGCATTGTATGGGTTATTATTCCCAAACAGTGCATGCCTGTTTCTGCTATGAATCTTGAGTTGGGTGATTCCATGGGGATTTCTCTTATATTTTTCTCTATCTATCCATCAAACTGAAAGTAAACAGTGAGGCAGAGGTCTTTAACTTCCATAATTCTAGGTATTTCATTTTCTGTATGTTCAGCTAAGTTTTGTATTTATCTCTTCTTGTCTTTACCTTATTTTCCTTTTCTTTCAGTTCATGAGCTCTTTGTAGGACTTTATCTTCCCTCGTTTTTCCCTATGGCAGTTTGACTAGAATCAAACACACTTGGGTAATCAAAGAGTTTGTAGTAAAATTTCTGCTGTTGCTCTGAAAATATAACCCTTTATATCTCAGAAATGGCTTTTAAAACTTTACAAAGTTTCCAAAGTATTTAATGGCACTTACTTTTATCTGGTGTTCTCCAAACCTGTTGGACTAAACTCCTAATATCTCCTCCTTGCATCTGATCCCACTGGAAATACATTTATCGCTGCACATGTTAACATGTTTTGGATCCTAGCCCTTGAAAGCAAATGGTACTAATTATCTAAGCTTTACAGTGTGGAAAATGCAACCACATTTGATTCAATTCCTAGTGTGACATTTACACAAAACCTAGTGTCATAGTTTTTGACATGTCACAATTAGATAATCAATAAGATATCTATTTCTATTTTTCACAACTTTTATAACATTGTTTATTGGATATAAAAAACAAATTATACAAAAATATTGATTATTGACATAAGGTATGTGAAGTACATGGAACATTATGAAACACAATTTACTTGTAAATTATCATAATTCAGTATGCCTATTTTCCTGACAGTTTGTATAAGAGCCAAAGATATTGCATGTTTAGACGTGAAAGGCCATTAATTTTTATAAGCTTCTTTGTTATTCTGTGAGTTTTACCTATTTTCTATTCTCATTGCAACAAATACAATTTGAAAGCAGAATTTAGATGAGGAAATGAATATGGGCAGCCAAGGAATGTTACTTTATGTAATTAAAGTATTTTTATTCATGCATTCATTCTGGTTTTGACCTCAATGAATTGGAAGACTTCTAAAGTAGTATTATACTATTGTTTTAATCTGGTTGACAAGCAAGCTTAGAAAGGTCATTCACTGATGATGGTGACTAAGATTTTCCAATACAACTGTAGCATAACTAAGTAGCAAAAATCATTAAAAACCAACTGTGTAGCATAAGGGTCACCATTTACTATTTTCCAGTTTACCAGTATTTTAACTCCTAAAAATATTGTCAGAATTCAAGCAATTCTTTAAGACACATACAGGAATTTGGACATCTTCAATGGAATTTCCATGAGATCATTGTGTCATATAGTTAAATTGCTTTGCAAGTTTCCACCATTTCAAAAGAGATTTGTCAAATGAAATAGGAAACTACTGGTTTGATGACTGGGGGCAGGCAGGGAGACCTAAATATCCAAGACACTCTGGGCCTGCCATAGCCATAGATGGATGGATGGATAAAGTAGATAAGATAGATAGATTTATTGTCCCAAAGATATATTTATTTACTCTGTTGCAAATCAGTTAAAATAAATGCAACGTAAATAATATCCATAAAGCAGCTGTAAAATTTCTGCTGCATTTAGTATTCTTTTTCAATGAAATATTTATACCATACCTGTCCTTCTTAAATTTAAATGTTTGAGCTTGTGTGTGCATGTGTATACATCTAGACAGATAGATATAGATAAGGTAGTGTCACTTTCAGCTGCTGCTTTAACTGCAATTTAGTGCAGCTAGATGCTTTCTTGTCACATGGTTATAGCTAGGTAGATTAATAGGGAGTTCTGTCTGGAAATTTCTTTTCTGTTATTGTTCTCCCTCAGCTGCTGATGGTGAAGTTAATTCTCTTTAGTTTTGTCATGCTCTGAAGCACACATTGCCAAGCTATGATAAGCTTTACAAGGAAAAATGAGCCACAGTGTCCATCAAAGTCTTAAACTTGCATTTTAAACTTTGGCCTGACCTGATGTGCCATTCAAAATGCTTCAAAAGATTATTTTTTAAAGAAAGGTTCAATATGTCCCGAGGCTATCGGTTTTGAGTTAAACTGGGTGAAGTAGAAATATTTTACTCATCAGCTTTGCAGTCACAGAGTTTGCTTCAGCTAGAACAAAACTGTTGAGGCATTTAGAGAAAATTAACCCCCCATCCTGGCAGCCAGATGTGACTGGTTTCTGATGAATGCACATGAGTGGGCTGAAAAATCAAGAGACTGTGAAATTCCTGTCAGGTCCGTACAGTGCAGAATGGGCTATTGACTGCTTTCTATATTTCCCTCCATCATTCTTCTTGAACACTGCCATTAATTTCCTCTCCCACTCTGACTTATTTTTTCCCCTTTCCTCTTTTAGCTCTCTCAGCTGCAAAAGAAGCTGCACAAGCTATTGGTGGAATACTTCAAATTGCAAGCCCTCTATAACCAAGCCAAGCTCGGGAAGTTGCAGGCAGCCTCTCATGAGACTGTTCAGAAAATATTAGCTGTGAAGGTAGGTGTCTGCAGAAAGGAAAAAAGATCATTCTGATCTAGATTGAAAAGCAAATGATGAGTAGTATGATGAAGCATTAAAACCATATCCCACCTGAGTTTTGTAAATTTTTAACTTCTTTAATAAACTGGAATTGCATAAAGATTGAATTCAGTGGGAAACACATGATACCTGGATATACAGTATTTTTTAAAGAAAAATGGGACATTGCAATTTAAAAATGATAGTGGTTGCCAAAATATTTCAGAATATGATAAATCCCACTTTGTGTATTATTGCTATAGAAAACAACTTGTTGAGTTTTTTTAGTTTTGATTTGTGCCAGTTAAGTTACCTATTTATGTAAAGACAGATAACAAATAGCATTTACTTACAGCTATACTCCCATTTAGTATAGCTAAGATTAATCAGGCTTGTCTGGCTTTAGCGTAATTTTTCATGGATTTTCCAGGCATTTTTAGGACTATATAAATCATCATCAAGTGGGAAGGTAAGTGAAGTCTCCCAAAGTTTTACATTTACCTTAAAAGTCTTCCCAGATCATCTGATGTGCCATACTGAACTTTCAGGAACATACTCATTGCCTTGAGTGAAGGACTTCTCTAAATGTTTTGACAAATCTTATATTTATATTTATAGAGATGCCTTTATTTCAGAAAATAATATTTCTTTAAGACTACATACTTGTTTTTGAGATTTTGATGGGACTGGATAAATTTCTGGGATAAAATGGAAACAGGAATTAAAAATACTAATGTCCTCTATCCCATAAGCCACTCTAAACCAATATGATACTTAACATTCAAACACAGAACAGCATATTTCATACTGAATGACTGTCAATCATCTCTAGTTTTTAATTTCTTCCTCTTATACAAAGTAGCCACAGAAGCAGGATGTTCTTTCCTTCGGATAGATTTTCCATTAAAACCAATGTTTAGTTCTCAACATCCACCCTATTTATTTCCCCTAAAAGGGAAACCATTTGAAAAATAACTTTTAACAGAAAACTCAGCAAAGAAAAAAGAAATTAAGAGGCACAATAAAGTTTTTCCCTAATTGTAGCCACTAGTTTAATTTTGAGCTTTAGATGAAATTGGAAGGAGAAGCTAGTTAGTCCCTAATAATTACAACAGAACGAATAAGCAAAAGTTAGGGCTTTACCCAGGATAGCTTGCATATTCATATCCAGGTATAACATATAACTGACTGGAAATCTATATGTTGTATTAATTAACACAAGGGACTATCCAGTCTCATCCATCACCTCCCCAGGAATGTAAAACCAAGGTTTGCTAAATAAGTTGTTGCTAATGACTTCCTAAGTCAGGCATTTTCTCATCCATCCACCCACACACATAGTTATACCATCATTAACATAGAAATCATTAAGATATATCTCTTCAACAGATCTTTATTGATTTTAAGGCTGACCTATGCTGTTAATTGTAGGATATTGCTCTATAACTATTAACACAGATAGTTTACTAAAGATTTTATAAATTGAAAATGTTGGTTCTCAAGGATATAATTTGTGATGACTGCTACTGAATTACTTAGTTGAGGAGCACTGGAATAAACAAATTTGTTCCCAACTTCCAGTTCAAAAACGTGTTTTACCCTGGTTAATCAGATCAATTTCTGCTGAGAAATCAAGCAGAATCGATAGTAACATTCCCCTTATATTGTATATATTATAATAAATATTTGATCTCATCTGATTTTAATCCTTCTCCCATCTCTCTCCTACAAGAGGTTACCTATCAGAGAAGCCATGGCTGATTTGGCTGCAAAACAAAGACTAGAAGCAAGATTGAAAAGGGTTGAGATCATTTGTCTGCTTTGTAAAATTCCAGAGTTCTTTCCAATATTTTCTGAAATATTGCTATTACTTGACTAAACTAGCTAAGATAATATGTTAGGGCAGGGGTCCCCAATCCCAAGTCTGTGGATCAGCACCAGTCTGTGGCATGCCAGAAACTGGGCCGCGCAAACAAGTGAAGCCCCATCCGTTGGATGCAGGCAGCACACAAAATCACAACCCCTACGGTCCACAAAAAAAACTTTCCCCAAGAAACCGGTCCCTGATGCCTGAAAAGGTGGGGGCTGCTGTGATAGGATGTCTTTCCTGAAAAATGTCCATTCCTAGTTCTTCCTTGTTCTGGCTTCCTTCAACTGACATGCTGGGTTGTTTTTATATTTTAATATATACTTAACTTCATGCCAGTTTTCTTAACATTGCTACTCTTTATCAGGCTATACATAGCTTGATCTTAGCTTAACTAGCTGGCTGTTTCCCTAGATCATGGCTATGTTAACATCATATTCTATTTTGTATTTCTTTCTATTGAGAGTCTTAATTCAATCCTTTTATTCTTCAGATGACCCATATCCACTTCTACTAGATTTGTTTAGATTAGTGTGAACGCAGCATGCCAGAAAACTAATAGTTCAATCACTTCGGTTCAAAAGAGTCTCAGATGTATCATCTATGCAAAGCAATTCTTCAAGTCTCTGAAGTGGGAATTTGGAATGCCTCAAATAGATTATATCTTTTGTTTTGTCTTGAAATAAACCTACATATAGATATCCAAGTATGAATAAAAATAACTGTGTGGGGGGAGCGATCCTTGCTGCTCTCTGAGCTTGGTTTTTCCTTGTAGATGTTTCATTACCCAAGCTAGGTAACATCACCAGTGCTGCAAGCTTAGAGAGCACCAAGGACCCCTCATTTCAACCCTGAGCTACAAATATTCTCCTTTATTGGAAATAACATTGGAAAAGTAGATTTTTTTCCAAAATTAAAGTTAGATACTGTAAGTTTTAAACAAGTTAAATGTGAATTTGACTTATAATAGTAGTAATATAAGTTTCAAACAGTAAAGTTATACTAGACTCAGTTAAATTATTTAATTAATTGTCTTCAGAATAGACTGCCTGACTCCTTAGCAACTGTCAGGCACAAGAAACCAGGAGCTAGGATAGAGGATAGATAGATTAAACAAATAATCTTATAAGGATTACACAACTACTCTATCTCAAGGCCTGGATGAAGAACCATTTTTTTCTTATTTTCTGAAAGTAATTAAGGTGGAGCCATACAGTTCCCTGTGGGACGTCATTCCAGAGATTAAGTGCTATAATGGGGAAAGCGTGTTTCCTGAGTCCCATAAGATTTAATCATCAGGTCATTCTGTTTAATCACCTTGCATAATCATCAGGTCACAAAGTAGCCCCAATTTTCCAAATATTACTGAATGAGCAGAGGTAATTAGACTTCTGCCTAGTTCTAATAAGCTAGTTTGGTATTGTGGTTAAGGTGCTGGAAATCAAGAGACTGTGAGTTCTAGACCTGCCTTAGGCATGAAAGCCAACTAGGTGATCTTGGATCAGTCACTCTCATGCTTAATAATGACATAAAAATCACCTAATCCACCTCACAGAATTGTAATAAATCAGAGCCAGTAGTATTAGGTTTGTTGGTCTCCTTGGGTTATATACGTATACATATGCATGTGCATATACATAGGATAAAAATATAACAGTCTAATAATTCATGGCTTCCTCCAACTGGATTGGCTGTATGTGATGTAATACTACAGTTTAAAGAGAGTTCTTACACTATACTTCCATTGTTCGTACACAATAGGAAATCTTGGTTTAATAAATGCTGACACATTTACTGAAAGGAAAAGGAAGGCAAGCACAAGTATGAATTGCAGAGGTATGCAGTTCATTCTCAGTGTGATAAACTTTATTTGTGGGACAAAGATAATCAGTTCTGAATAGACTACATCACTCTTAGAATTTGCAGTTATGCCAGAGATTTGTATAAAACCACTGGCAGATGTTGAAAGTGATGTGTTTAGTGGCACGAGGGCTCAGGGCTTATGATGCACAACATCTTTTTAAAAAAAAACATGCTGTGCATTACCACCAATATGTAATACTACTGATGATCTAGGTCATGTTTTCATGACTATACAATTTATATTTAAAACAATGCTGAATGAACAATTTATTTTTATGCCATTATTAAGCATTTTGAAAGATGTTAAGACTGTGTGCAAACACTAGTCCATTTTGTCTGATTAATGCTAACCCATCTTATATTTAATTTTGAGCCTCCTCTCTTAAAATACATCATGCTGGATCAGAACTTTAAGAGGCTTCCTTGCTTTTGTTACTTCCTGATTTAATTATGGTCATTTAACACAACTCTATTATCCATGCTGCTGTATCATTGATTATAAACATACCTACTGAACTCTTAATCATGGTTGCAAAGATTGTCTTATTTAAAGGTTTAAAAATTTCATCATTTAATTTAATTATCTTTTCCCAGAAATGAGAAGGAAATGAAAAGCCTCATATGAGTAAAGTATCCATGGGGCAATGTAGAGAAGCATTTTTGCCGCAAATTCACTAATTCTAGCTATAATCACCAGCAATGTTTTTGTTTTACAGACTGGTATGATTTGGCAAAAGAATAAAATTGCTTTTAAAGTACAAAAATAATTATGAACCACTTGAAACGTAATGTCTGTGTTTTATTTCTCATCAGAATTCATTAGTGTGTAACATCAATAATTTAGCCCATCATTTGCCAACACTGACTTGGCTCAGTAGTTCAATCATGTAACCCTGTAAACTCACTTTCCATTAAAATGAATGTTGCTGACAAAGGATAACTAAAGAGATACTTCATTTATTAGCTAAAGAGATACTTCATTTATCAACATTTTTAAATTAGGAGTTTGGGACCACAGACATTTAGCTGGATAAAATATTTCAAGAAATCTATGCTAAAGGACAAAAGATGTATGTGGAATCATCTCACGTTACTCAAAATGACAAATGCCTTTGCATTTGTTTGTGTGTATGGGTGGGTAACTTGGTTTATCACACTCCTCCAGAGGCAGGAAGAAGCACTTGCAAATGATCAGGTGACCCCTATGATGACAGCTGTAAAACAATGAAGTCCTATATCTTTGTAGAATTAGGACTGATTTCTCTAAAGCTGTTTTTCCATGTAACAATCCATACTGAAGTCAGCCTGCATGTGTTAAACCTAGCTGGACACTGTAGGAAGTAATCTGATGGCTGGCTTAGCAGATACCAAAGATTGAGTGCCTCAGAATCAAATGTATTGTTAAGTGAATCAGTATTTAATCATACAGTACATTTCTCATACAAAAAGTCTAAACACAAGCAAATTTTCTTTCTATTTTGAGCAGTACTTTGAAGATTTAATTTGAAATTTATCAATAGCTATTACTTTTCTCCACTTTTTAAAACAATTTCTATGATATTTAGATTCTTCATCCTAATGAGTTATTAGATTAAGACAACTGGCAAAGAGAACAGGACAATTTTTCAAGGATATAAACATATACTTGTGATACTGTACTTTAGGCTGGTGCTACTTATTTCTTTGTTTATTATTGACATTAGTTCAAGTTAGGCAAGGCAGGGAGAAATTTGCTAATGTCATGCCAATGTTGTTTGGCTTTCCAGTCAGCTAGTGAGAAGGCTTGCATTGAGAAACATACTTGGTGTGCCATTAGGCTACCTACGTTTGTCATCCAAATTGATTTCTAAACCATTGTTTATTTCAAATGCAGTTCTACTCTATCGATATGTAGATAAAATAATGTTACGGCATACTTTATTTTTTTAATGCCATTTTCTGCACTTTATTGCAACAATGCAAATAGGTGAATACACAGAATCAAAGTATTTTGGACAGACAACATAAAAATTTCCTGGTCCACTGTATTCTTCTTTTAGCTTCCGAAGATTCTAAGCTCTTTGACTTCTCAAGCATCTTGCTCTTTTCTACTATGACTTGGTAACAGGAGGAGCTGTTCTTGCTTTACATTAGAAACATTATTCCTACTTTCTTTCTTCCAAATGCCAGTGAATACAGTTTTTTTATATCAGAAGATATTTTCCCATAATGATACAGTATTGTGAAGCCTCTGCCTCTACACAATGCCAATATGTCTTACTAATGAATATGCATATAAAATGGGGAAACTCTGAGCAGATTTTTTTTTTTTTGCAAAGTTATGTGGTTTATTTAGTTCTCTGCCTGATTTCTCATTCCAAACATTATCCTAATACAGCTCTGCTGAAAATTAAGGAAACACTTGCAGTTATTCACAACTGGAAGTGCAAATAGGATTTCAAAAATAAATGGACAGAATTCAATCTGGTCCACAATGGTCAACATATCCTATCTCCTGAGTTTACGGCATTCATTCAGTTCCATTCCACCTTCCTCTACTGTAGGTATAAGGTGAGAACAAGCTGGCAAGCAGCTTTGCAGTCTGAAATTATTACCAATAGTACTAGTAAAACTGCACATTGTTACTAACACAAAAATCACTATCACAAACTTTACAATAAATTAATCATCTGATATAAAAGACCAGAATAATGAAACCAAATAATCAAACAAAAATTTCAGAAGTATTGTAGATTGGCAAGTGTCTCATCTGGTACAGGAATGAGCCAAATGTTATAGTATTAGAAAAAATATATATACAGAAGTATTGTAGATTGGCAAGTGTCTCATCTGGTACAGGAATGAGCCAAATGTTATAGTATTAGAAAATATATATATAAAGAGTAATTAATAAAGACACTTACAATGTAAATAATAAATGCTGACTCATTCTAGCTTTGTGTTCTGGATGGAGGAGCTTTAATCTGTTCTATGCCTTTATATCTTGTAAGTGGTTCCAATTCCAGTTTGCCAGTTCATGGTGTATTTAGGCATATAAAGATACAGTACTAGGTTATTTTCTAATATGCTTTCTGTTTTCAAGTTTCCTATTATTTAGCCATTTTCTCTGCATATATAACTTTTGTTAATAGAGGTCATTGTTTGCTACTGATTTTAAGGTTCTTGAAAGATTCATTCTCCTTCCTCCTAAGTAATCTTTCTTCTGTGACTTCAGATATCAATATCCTCCAGTAACCAAAATAACTGAAAATACTGTAATGTTTATTCTATAATAACCATCATTTGTTACAAACAAGTGTATCTAGGATTACATCTCAGCATCAGCTGGAAAAAGATATGAAGTATCTTTACAAAATCTAGTGAGCTACAACTCCTTATTAAACATATTTTCTGTAATGTTCTTTATGTAACTGCAAACTATATATACTTTCAGCTTTTTATGGACCTTGCCAAATAAACACTATTCTTTGATTATATGACTCTTATATTCCGAATCTGTGTTTCTCTTTCTTACTCCTCCCTTTGTCAATACTTTTTCTTTGAATTAGAACATGCAAATATTGAAAGATCCATTCTGGTGCAGTGGTTAAGGCATCACACTAGAAACTGAGAGACTTCGAATTCTAGTCCCACCTTAGACATGAAACCAGCTAGTTACCTTTGGGCCAGTCTTTTGTCCCTAGGAAGAGAGGCAATGGCAAATTGCTTTCAAAAAATCATTGCCGAGAAAACTGCAGAATCTAATCCATGCAATTTGCCAGAAGTAAAAAATCTGAAAGTACCCCCTTAAAAGTGTATATATTTAGACATGAATACTTTCATAGGAAAGTATCTCTTCTTGAACTCGAACTCCCTAATCAATTTAAATGTAACTTCTGTTTTGAGGTCCAAGAGCCTTATTCTCTGACATATGCAAGTTACGGTTTGCACTACTGATTCAAGTGGAGGACTCCAGTAACCTTATAGGAAAACCAGCATACAATTGGTCTTTTTCCATGCAAAGATGATGCTTGAATTTAAATTCATGGCATGGCTTGAGTCTCTTATCTATTTGTTATCTGCATTTCCATTTGGCATATCTGCTTACTCTTAGTAATAAAGGTGTTTGTTTAACAAGGTTGTCCATTTTCACCTTTTCAGTTATTTAAATGTCTTACTCATGTCATGCATGGTTCTATCCGGTTTTCTCTGAAAGATAAAACTGCTTTATTCCTAGATTGAATTTTTAAAATAGAATGTAAAAACAAAAATAAAACATTGTTTCTTCCTAAGAAGAACCTTCTATATTTGTGTTATTATGGTCAAGTGTTTGTGCTTATATATTTTAAGCTGCTGTCCTAAACACAAGTATTAAAGAAAAAAGTATCATAGAACCCTGTAGAACCTGTTTCCAATATGTGGAAATATTAATAAGGAAATAATCAAGTTTAAGTTCCAATGTTTTTACCTTGTTATCTTACTTATAACACTAAATACTAAATACGCTTATAATTTACTGTCCTTATGGCTTCTAAATGTATGCCATGTTCACAGTCATAGTAGCTAAGGGGGTTTCCTCCATATTTATTTAAGTATGGTAAAGTTAATGCCTGTAATGAGAAATCCACCTTGAGACCTGGAATTGATAGATTAGCAAAGCTATTCAAATCAGACTAGTGGCCTTTGAAGCACGATTATTTTCAAAATGCAATCCTACCATTAAAATTTTAGTATACTAATACAAAGTCTTATTTCTAGAATGAAACCTGTCATGTCACATCCTTGGAAAAGCTGATTATTTTTTTTTAAAGTTCAGATTAATTAATATTCCAGATGGAGCAGTGCACTCAACTAATCCCATTCTAGGTATAGTCTGTATTCTTTGTAATCTACATTTACAACTAAATCATTACAAAAGGAATAAAGATGTGTTTGAAATAATTGGTCCTGACAAATCTTGATTCAGATGTCACAATTTACTTCTAATTTATAAATCACTTTCTGATTCATCTTAGCAATAAACCAAGCTGTATGAAGTATTTATTT
>JANHFL010003321.1:99744-111112 GCA_032468155.1 Oxyrhabdium leporinum
TTGCTTATAAGCTGTAAACTGCCCCGAGTCTTCGGAATGGGGCGGTATATAAATGTAAAAATAAATAAAAATAAAAAAACACATCAAGAGTAACAATAGCAAAATGACTTTAGAGTCTCAATTAAAAGAGCAAAATATTGAGTAGGGTAATGTTTAATCTCAGGTGAAAGTGCTGCTGCTTTAAGGAGTTGCAAATAGTCCTATATATGCACCCTCGTGTGCTCCAAAACACTTTTTGTCTTCAAATCTAAATATTGCAAAGCCCTTAGTAGAGAACAAGTTTCTGACTGGATGTTAAACACACAAGGTGATCTGTGAACTGGTGAATGGATGCTACAGTATGTAAGTGAGGATGGTTCATAAGGATAAGGGGATATAAAAAGAAACATTGGATGGTGTTGGGGTGAACTAGTTTTAGCTTTCTTTTCCTTCCTTTTTTATGCCTTTAACATGTTTGCCTATTCCTTATTCCTTTTTTGTGCTTGGTATATTTCTTATCATGATACACAATAGCATGTATGTCTGCTGCAAAAATGCCATGGAATAAATGCAGAATTTCTTGAGCTTATATGTTACATTTCAACTTTTCACAGAGGCTTTTTGCTCATTTTATAACGATCATAGCCAACCGTAATTGATCTCAGAAAGCTAAACCAGGCCAAACCTGAATCATCTGGTGGGAAACACAAGCATATCCCAAAAAGAAGAAAGAGGAGGAGGAAGAGGTAGCAACAAAAACATATGTTGTTGCCCAGAGCACTACATAAGCAAGTTCATAAAACAGGGGCATCCATGCAGGAGATTAAAAAAAATTCAAGATGATGATTGCTATGACATGACTGAGGCCTTGCCCCAAAGATTGGGGCTTTTATCACAGGGTAAAGCTACTATCTTGACTTGACACCCTCCCACGTTCTATCCAACCCCTTAAAAATGCTCTTGGCATAAAGTCATTAGGAACTAGACTCAGAGATTAGAATTTTGTCAAGACTGCAATACTGTGAAAGTATACTTAGGAGGAACTAGAATGAATACAGTGCGGATATACATAAAACATTCTGCATGTTTTCAAAATATTTCCTCCATTTCCTTTTAAAGCAAAACGGGCTTGGATATTTCCACATCTCTGTCTTTTATTTTGATTTTGCTAATAATAATCCTCCCCTCTCCCCCCAAAAAGTGCTGAAGAATTTGAAAGTTTGGTCATTTACTGAAATACTTTCATATTATTGAATATTTTCATTAATAACTCAAGTGAACCCAAGGAAGTTACTTTAAAAACTCTTGTTATTTATTCATTCTTGTACTTCTTGTATGATGGATAAGGAAACAATGGTATCCTATGTCACTCCCTACAAATATAGTTATTTGAACTGATGCCAAATAATTTTCACCCATTGTGTTTTGTTAAGGTGGGATTTAAACAAAAAGAAAACAATATGAAGGCAGTGGAGCATGGAAACCAAAGGATGAAATGTTATTCATGAGTAACTTTAGGTCAGATTGTGCCTACATCAGCTATATCAAAACAGTTGATTTAATATCTTTTTATTCTTTCAAAGAATTAACTTGAAAGGTCACATTAAGGCTCATTCCATCAGAGACATATCCTGGAAAATATCTTGCTTCACATCAGTTTCCATCCAAGATATTTTCAGAGCTACTGTTCTCTCTGAGACTGTTTAAAACTGTATTGTCTAAATGCAATGTTGCATAATAATTTAAAATTGCACTTACTGACTTTCTAGAACTTGTAAAAAGGAGCTAGTCCTTTCCTTGCTGCTATTTGTGGTCCTGAGAGAGATTGTTATTCTTAGCCCCAAAAGTTCCTAAGTCTCAATGAATCAATGCAGTACTTCAAATATTATGACAGGACTCAGGATCTGCAGATTCAAATCCCCTATCAGCTATGAAGATCACTGGCTGGTTCTGTCAGTCACATTCTCTCAGTTGACCTATCTCAGAAGGCTCTTACAAAAACTAATGGGTTGAATGGATAGTATTATGTATACCAACTGTTAGAGGCTCCTTAGAGAAATCTAAATGTAATCCATAAAGCCAGTAAATATCAGAATATCTTTGTAACAAGATCTCGTAATGTACAAAAATGATGTCCACGTTTTTCATAATCTTTTAGGGCATTTTTTATTGCGGTTCATCATCATTATTTTTGTTTATGATGAAACCAGAAGAGACAGGATGTGGTCATGATTTTTAACATATCAGAAATAATTATGGCACTTGCCCTATTTATTTCTAAAATATATTGTACAATCCTAGTATAGTTTCTTTTATCCACACAATTCCTTCTGGGATGTTCCCCTGAATCTTAATTTTCCCTACTCTTATCTAATTACTGACTTTATATCTGAGTCTATAGAATACTAACCAATGTCAAGCTTTTAGCTTCTGTTGACTCCTAAGGGAATCTTGTGTAACTTCTTACCAGTTAAATCTCTATAACACCATCCTACACTTTTCTAGTTCGTTTATCGCAAAACCAGTTTCTTCCTACAGTTTGATGAAATGTAGTCAAAGAGGATAAGTTTTGAAGTTATACTATTAAAAACTAGCAACTTTTTGAATAGTGTCAGAAGAAATTTAGCCGCAAGAGCATCTGTTAAAAATGCTTATTAAAAACCTTTCTCCAAAGTCACGCTATCTTATGCACATTTTGTCCAGTATATATGGTAACATGAACACTTTATTTCTTTTAGAAAAACATGAAACTAGCAAATTGGGATTGTAGCTGCTTTTACATTTTCCCCTTCTATTTTTAAATTATGGTTATTCACCCATACATTCCCTCTCTGAATATTCATTTAAAAGAAAGGTTTTGTAATAGTCACATTTAATTTATCAGGGTGCAATAATTTGTGTTTCCCAATCATCTTGCAGACTTTGGTTCATTATACTATTGTTTCACATGAGTAAGTTAGCAAAGTTTGGATTGATTGACTCTAATTAACTAAAACTGGTTCCAGGCTGTGCATCTATTGTCATGGTAGCTGGCCACAAAGCCCCAAACTGTACAGTAATGGCAATATAAGGTAATATTGATATGAAAACACTAGCAAATGTTTCATATTGTTTTAGACTATTTGAACATAAATTACTGATGAGGGGGACAATGGAAGAAAGAATCTACTCATAGAAATTTATATAGAAAAGTGGCCCATGGTTGCACTGTTAATATATCTACTCCTGAGGATATGGACTTGTCAACAAATGAATAGCTGTATCCTTCAATAAAAGCTTTAGGGAACTCATCTAGAGCAGCAGCACCTAAAGCTGGGTAGAGTAATTTACCCTTAATGGATTTCTGTTTGTTTTTGTGCCTTTGAGTCAGTCTTGATTCCTGGCAACTGCTTGGACACGTCCCTGCAATTTTTGGGGGCAAGTTTTTCAGAAGTGGTTTGCCATTGCTTCTTACCTGAGGATGAGAGAGAGTGACTGGCCCAAGGTCACACAGCTGGCTTCTTGCCAAAGATGAATCTGGAACACACAGTCTACTAATTTATAAATTTAACCATTACTATATATCTTATTGGTTCTTGATGTTATAAGACCACAAATCAAAGGTTTGAAAAGTGTGATGTGTAATCCTCATGAAACTTTCATTATCTACTTCCAAAAACACTCCCAATATGAGCATGATGCAAACATTCTGTCTCTTTTTTTTTCTTTCCTTGTGGAGGGCATTTGTGGAGCAAATGAGGTAACTTGAGGTTTGTTGAGCCCTAAACACTCATTTCATACCTTAAATATCCTTGACCTATTAAGGCCTATGTTGGAACCTGTGTCCGTCTATATATGGTGGTCGATTTTGGATCCTGACTTTTGTATATTTTCCCTTTGCCAGATTCAGGAAAGATAACATTAGTGAAGAACCTGAAGATAAAGTCTGAATAAGAACATGGTAGAAAGAACTACATGTTTAATTTGTAGAAAACATTATTGTGCTATGACAGACATTTTGAAATATTTGGATATTAGATATTAGAAAATGGAGTAGAATTTTGTAGTGGAACCAAAGAAAATGGAGTAGAATTTTGTAGTACACTTGGATTACACAAGCCTTCAAGAATCCAGTTGTAACCCTTTCTTCTGTTCATCAGCTTTACTTTCTGTTCATTAAGCAGACACCAATTTTTAAAAAGGCTTTCATCCATGATTGCATGTATTGGGGTGGAGAACAGGAATGACCATGAAAGCACTACGACATAAATGGCTCAACGTATATGCATGCATCGAAAACTAAAGTACATAATTACATCATTAGCAGGAAAATGTGACATATATTATCATTTTGATATAATTGTGGGTTGTTATGGATACTTATATGAGTTGACAAGTTCCTTGAAAAGGGAGTCTTTGTCAAAAAGCCTTACAAAGTTCAAGTAACTGATCTCTACAAAGTCTTTCTTATTCACATACTTACTGCCATTTTGAAAGTGTTTTAACATGCTTAGACATATATTAACTTGCCCTTACTATAAGTGTTATAGGAAATGAATGCTAAGAAAACAATTTCCCTTGGGACTTTTACAGGAGGTTACATGAACTTTTTGCCAATAGGTTCTATATTATAATACTGGGCTAGCAATTAATTTTTACATTTATTTTCAGCCATATAAGTCTGTAAATAAATTTAAAATGCTTCCTTGAATCCATCTTGACAGCTGGTGATTATGTAAGCATGTTCATGTAAGTGTTTTGGGCAACAGAATTAAAATAGACTGCCATTACTACTTCTGATTATTTTTACTTCCCAGTCTAGCTGTGGATTTCCCAGTGGTCTTCCATCCCTATACTAATCAACTCTGATTCTCTTTTTGAGTTCTTCCAAGGTAAGTTGGGTGCTGCCACCTGCTGTAGATATCGAAATAAACCTTTGGTGATTTTTATAAGTTCGTTTCCTGTCATTAGTCATTATCATTTTTAATCAAACTACTTTGCAATACTGTGTAGTTCATATCAAAGAGTTTCAGAGAAAACTCTCTGTATATGTTCTATTAGCTTTTCACTTGCAAAAGTTCTCTCATTTCAGTTTAAATTGTGGGTGTATGGGTTATTATCTCTTTCTCTGCAGAATCTGTTTTAAAAATATTTTTAATAATGGATTCAATTGGTTGACCTGGACAGATGTTAAGTTAATTGATCAATATTTCCTGTATCGCTCATAGAGCCATTTTATCAGAATTAGATTATAGTGGCTCCTTTAGTCTGCTAATATCATCACTTCTTCAAGTGAGATTAAATTTATCCTGACTGAAGAGACCACATACTCTTGGTATCTTCAGATGGGAATTCCAATTTCCATTTCAGTTGTATAGCCAGCATCCTGACATGATGTTGAAGCTTTGCCTAAATAGCTTCCCAGCTTGGACTGTTGTGGTGACAGAGGTTTAAAGAGATTAATAGGATGTATGTAGCAATTCTGTCAGTAATCTTTCCAATTTAGAATTGATGATCGTGGGATACCCAGAGACCGTGTAGGCAGAGAAGAACCAATCTAAGAAGAAGGTTCATAGTTTGGAGGGCTTTCACAAACGCAATGGTGTTCCTGGATTTCTGGTCTTTAACTGTGATTCATTACCTTTATTAATATCCTCTAAACACTGGGAGCTTGTTCATATCATTGCTGGTTTATGATTATTGGTTTATGATAAACCAGTTCAACACTCGCTGTAATAAGGTTTCAGTGGGAGTATCTCTCAAACAGTTCCACGTGTTATAGCCTTGCTGTTCATCTATTGCTGTGTGAGGTAGTATGAACATTATATATTTGTTATTAAGTACCGATGCAAATTAGTAGTTTGTTTCCAGAGCATCCATGGTGGTAAATTGATTTTGAAGTCCTATACAGTTTGGATTTTGGATGTGTTAAAAAACTCTTTTCTCATATGTTTCCTTCAGGCTTTTAAGATCTTCCTGTAAGATTCTGCTCCAGTTTCATGCTCTCATGAGATAAGACTGCAACTGGCCAGAAGCAGGTTTTTCTTTGTAGTGACCCAGAAGCTATGGAACTCCCTTTTTCTAGAACACCATCTTGTTTTATTTTAAAAACAAACCAAAACAAACTAGGATATATATTTCATTTATAAATTTCATCACTTTACACTTCTTGAAAGCATTTTACCTGAATATTTCTGTATTTTTACATTCTTTATTAAGGTATGTATACCATCTAGATTTGTTAAAAAGTGGTTTAAAGCATAGTAAATGTATTAATGAAATTGACAAAGTATCTCATTCCTGGACATTTCCAATCATTCTTAAGATGTTAGGTCACATAAATCTACTAAAAAATAAGAATTTGCAGAGTGCATAGGATTCTCTGTGGTATATGATGGATGTATAATGTACTCCATTATAACTGCAGTTTGAAAAATAATTCCATTGTATCATTCTCTAAAGTGAATACAAATCTAAACGTCTTGCTCATTCCAAAATAATGTTTTGCTTCAGTCTGAAGGCATCAACGTGTCTCTTTGTAAGCAAAAACATTATACCTACAAAGCTGTACACTAGCAAACCGTTTATTTTTTCGTCGGCTGTAATCAGTTTCTGAAACCTTTTTTTTTAAATCCAACTATGGTTCTCATGGTGTAGTAAATGACATTAGACTTTTGTAAATTCTTGCAGAATATAACAGATCATTGGTTTTATAACACAGTCACTGTTTTTGCATTCTGATGAGATTATTAGATGCAGCCCTGAATACAACTTCCTCGAATACTGTTAGTTTAAAAAAAAAAAGTTTACTAAATGGTATTTTGTCAACTGTATCTGGAAATCACCATAGTTCCTTTATTATCCCTTTCTTGTGAGGGTATTTTTGAAAGCTGATGAGTTCTACCAATATGAAGTTATGAAATCATTGTTTTGATCTGTATTTAGGTTGTTCCTAATATGCTTTTTTAAAATACACATGAGATTACAAGCAGAATATGTCATCCAGTGCAAGAATTTAATTTTACTAAAAAGAATAAAAATAAATATTAGCAAATGTTTATTCCAACGATATGAAACTAGTGAATTGCACAGATCAGGAAAATAAATAGAATGATGTCTAAATGACACATTCATGGATGTAGATTTAAAATAATTCCAGTCATTTAATTTAAAATGAAATATATCACAGTGTGTCACCCACACAATGTTTGCTCAGGTTCATAACCCTATTGCTCTTTTTATTTGTTATATTTTCTCCAGCAAGCTGAGATTCTGATTAAAATTGTCAACTAATTTTCTCATTACATCAGATGAGAAGATAACCCCACTGCAAAATGTGGCTTTCCCTTATCATTTCCTTATAAATATTTATGTAAATAAATGTTCTTTACAAACTGCAAGCTTTTCAAACATGAAATCAAACCTAATTCCTCAGAAGTGAAAGATGCCATATGTTTTTTCATAAAGATGCTATATGCTCATGCTGGGGATAGGAATACTCTGTTGATGTTTGAAGATGATCTACATCTTGCTTACATGGTGAATCTCCTTTAGCTAAAGAATAAACAGAAATTGGTCCTATCATTATTGTTGGACAGCAGTTCTGTCTTAGTGAGGACTGATGAGAATTGCGGTTCAGCAACAAATAGTGTCTGTCACTAAATTGTTGCCTTTTAAAATGATTATTTTAAAATTATTTCTGGTTTTATAATCACTCAGGATTGCATAGATTGTGGAATGAATTAATGAATAAATGAAGATTTTAGATCTAGGTTGGCCAGACTCTGTTGCTGGGGTGTGATTAAATTGATATTAAATAAATAAATGGTCTGTAAATATCACTCAGACCTTGAACTGTAATTTATGAGCCACAGGAAATTGTCAGAACTTTGTCTAGAACTTACAGAGTGCAGGTAATCCTTGACTTACAACAGTTCATTTAGTGACAGTTCAAAGTTACAACAGCACTGAAAAAAGTGACTTATGACCATTCTTCACACTTCCGAAAGTTACAGCATCCCAATGCTCATGTGATCAAAATTCAGTCGCTTGGCAACTGGTATGTATTTATAATGGTTGCATTGTCCTGGGGTCATGTGCTCACCTTCTGACAAGGAAAGTCAATGGGGAAGCTAGATTTACTTAACAACCATATTACTACTTTACAACTATAGTAATTCACTTAACAACTGTGGCGAGAAAGGTTGTAAAATAGGGCAAAACTCACTTAACTGTCTCACTTAGCAACAGAAATTTTGGTCACAAGTCGAGGATTACCTGCATAACCCAAAAATCAACTCAATCTTAAATCTGCTTAGGTTTGGGATGAGGGAGGCTCTTGCATTACTCAGTTAATCTTTTAAAATCTGAATATCATTAAAGCTTAACATTGTTGAAGGGTTGTATATTTGATTTTAAGACCTGGAGGAAATGTTACATAATTGTTATGAATTGTTATTGAGACTGTGTAGAAATATTGCTATAATTTGAAATGCACTGTGCAAGTGTATTTTTAATAAACATCTTGCTATTATTATTGTTGCTTACAATTATGAGCTTCTTTGAACAAATCTGCCTTTATAAGAGTGATGGAAGGTAAATTAGAGTCTATATTATAATTTTGTTCCATCTTTTCCCAACCTAGCTCCTTCCAGATATATTTGGATTACAGTTCCTGGAACACCAAGATGGCATTGCCTATAAATTGTGGGAAATGCCATCACAATACATCTAAAGCACATGAACTTATCACACAATTCATTTAAGAATTCTCTCTTGATAAACATACACATTTCTATGGAATTATATCATCAGCTATTTTTTCTCCATCTGGTGCCCTCCAGATATGTAGTACTACAATTCCCATCAACCCCATCCAGTTGGAAAGCAATGTTTCTGGAGTTTGCTAGACAGGCCATGACTGAACTGATTTCTGCAGCATCCTGAATGACCAAAGCTTAATAGCAAATGCTATAAACAGTAGAAAGAACAGTAAATTGGGTTAAGTGTTATGCTTTGATTTTCTCCTATTTTTATTCTGTCAGTGTTTTTATTGCTAAGATTGCTTAACATGAGCATGATGTCTTGCATCAACTGCAGAGAAAATGAAAACGCTTCCACAACCATGTCAGCATAGTCTTTTTTGGCATTTCTTAAAAATGGAAATGGAGGTGAAGGTTAAAATGAGGAATGGTTCATCAGGGAGATTTGCAATAAAAATAAAATATCAGGGAAACTTTATGGTGTATTTAAAGAAAGGATTTTTTTTGGTTTTTTTGTCATCATGTTTGAAATCCAAATAGCTTTCCTTTTTATCCTGAAATGATGCCTCTGTTCTTTATAAAGCAAAAATCCTGTTGAAAAAGTTGTCATTTCTGCCCATTATAGCTTCCATCCACTAAATGGTATAGATTCAGTTTGGATAATGTGGCTATTCAAAGATTGCTCTAAGCAAGAACCATTTGAAGGACCACCATCTATGGATCTCTGTAGTCTAGTGGTATGTGTGGCTGGCTGGCAGACAAACCACTTCCTGGGGGTGGGGGTGGGGGTACAAAATGGCTGGATCTCTCTGGATCTTTTAGGGGACCTGAACGCCTCTGAAAAAATGTGAGCCTGACAGAAGCCTGTAGTGACTGCTGATATGAAGACTCCTCATAAAATAAAATGCCACTCCATGGCAAACAGTGATACAGATGAGACTTCTTATGCCCTTCATATAGGTAAAATTATTACAATAAATAAATATTCAAGTGTTTGAAACTTATAAATATGGTCCCCACTGCCTTCACCTTATTGTAAGTGGTTTCTTTTCAGTTCTTTCCCCATCAATACTAAGAGACTAGGTGTGGAGGAAGAAAAGTCAGCATCCGGATTCCTCTCTTTCCTCCATATTAAGCATTTTCATATTCTTGAGACTCAAACAAGTCTGAGCAAGGAAGTAGTCCTCAACACTAGAAGAGTAATGAGCTCATTATCCTTCAACACAAAAATCCAGTCTGGATTGTTCCTTCCAGCTTTTTGCATTCTGAAGGTATTATTTCAAGGAGAGAAAACGATTAACAATTGTTAAATTAGCATTTTTTTAAAAAAGTTCTTTCCTTTCCTTCTACTGTTCAAATTCATCAAATTGCCTTTTTCTCACTCTTACTTTAGAGGGCAAGTCCATCTTTTAGGTAAAGCACATAGGAATATATCCAGAACTTTACCAAAGCTTGTACCCCTTCAAAGATCTAGCTTTATAGATCAAGCTTTAAGGATGAAGTCCAGAAACAGCCAAAATATTAAATGCACCTTGTCAGAATGATTATCTAAACAAATTCCCAAATTACTTTAAAGCTGCTATAAAATGTCTACAGATACATATTCTTATATCTCTGGACAAGCCCCCTTCTTTTTCTTTTTCAATGCCCGGGCTGTATCTTGGTACATCCAAAGTGGCTTCAGAGAATGAGACTATTGTATATTTGCTCTGCACTTGCCCTATCAAAGAGCAGGGTATGGCAATTCTGTAATACAATTATAAGATGCTAACTGTTGATGTATTTAATTCCAGAGATGTTTGACATTCAAAGAGTGAATGATGTATGGCAAAACATTTGTATGGACCATCTGGAGATGTACACCCAAATCCACACTTGATGAGGAAGTGGCATTAAGTTGAAACTTCTGATTCCAAGACCTAAATATGCATCAATCTCAGCTCTGATGTTAATTGATTCCTAATAAGAAAAAATTTGGCAAAGTGCAGCATGCTGCTATAAAAAATGCTTCTGTTGTTACAACATCTAAATTGTTTTTAATCATTTACACATATTATCCTGTGAAGATAACCATAAATCTGTTAAAATTAATATAAGTTTCTGACTAGGAAAAACACTGTTCCAACCTACAGTATAGCAATTAAAAGGCTCAAAACATTTATTCCCTTGGACATAACAGAAATTGCAAATATGCATTTGCTTCTCTATAATTCTTCATAACGTTTTTTATTGTCTTTTTTTCAATATGTCAACATTCAAAAACAGAATCTACGGCTGTAAAAAAAAAGTCAAAATGAAAATTGCATGTTGAATCCCTTACTATATACTCTCTATGTGCATGACTGCATTCCCACTCATGCTAGTAATACTATTACTAAATTTGCAGATGATACAACAATGGTGGGACTCATCTCCAGGGGGGATGAGTCTGCCTATCGAGATGAGGTGAACCGGTTGCTTTCATAGTGTGGAGACAATAACTTGGTCCTCAACACCAATAAGACCAAGGAGCTTATAGTGGACTATAAGGAATAGATCAGACATCCAGCCTTGCTTACCCATGGAGACCGCGTGGAGCAAGTGGCCAGTTTTAAGTTTCTGGGTGTTATCATAAAAGAGGACCTGACCTGGGGCACTCACATTGCAGC
>JANHFL010003322.1:0-10603 GCA_032468155.1 Oxyrhabdium leporinum
TACATTGATTAAGTAGCACTCAAATTTCAGGGCAAAAAGATTTACTAAATGCAAAGTCATTTTATTTATAGCTTTTGTTGTTTCTTTTACATCAGCTTCCGCTTTTATACAAGCACAGATTTCAAACTTCTGCAAAAGTAGGTTTGAAAAAGAGCAACATCTGATCTTTGATTACAGGTGCATTTTAATCACAAATACAACTAACAAAATAAATTCAAGATTTTAAAACATGCAGAAACCTTAATCTTAGAATGGTAAGCATCAACTCTGCAAACAATTACACATTTTTACTATATGAAAAAAATCTACTATCTTCCAAAAACTGCCATGCAAACCTCAGCATTTTGTCTGAGTTAATAGGAAACTCAGCTCCCGTCTGCTTTGAACTTTGGCCAAATTACATTTCAAAATGGCTAATGTGAGCTGTTTGCAGCAGTTAATCCCTTATTTAAGATTATCTACTCTGATCAAACTAACTCTGCAACAGCCATCTAACTTCACCGCCATTCAGCTTCCACTCCTGTCAGAACAAGCAAACGTCAGAAAAATGTTATCAAGTGTAATTCTCTTTGCTACATGTCACATTAGTACAGAACTATACCAACCTTCTGCAAACTCCATTCAAAACTGGGCTTCCTGCCAAATGTCTTTCAAAACTGCACTCAAAAAGTTAAGCAGAGTTTTTCAAGCCTGATGCCATAGAAAAAGGCTGTTCTGGAAAGCAACAGTGTTTTGTTTTCTCACTGACAAAATATGTGTTTTGCTGCACAATTGCTTTCAAACTTTTGCTTCATGAAATAAGCTCCAAACAGACTCCCGTATTTAGTTTTATGTAACATTTGCTAATAGAGTAATGTTCATTTGAGTCACAAAGGTCCTGGCAGATAACTAGTAAAAACAGGGAGGTAGAATCTAATTTTATCTGAAGAGGAGTGTGTGAGTAAATTCCTCCAGTAGAAAAACCTGCCACAGTTTGAGAAGGCTGTTCTTCAATAAATCTACCAGGATACTTAGTGTTCCAATTTTATGTTTCTTTAAAATTGTTCACATATTATTAAAATATCTTGCCATAAAAAGTATAATAAAAATTTCATGCAACACTAAATTATCATACCTATTTAATACAATGTTTTATAATAACAATAATTCCTTGCAACAAATCTTCATAATGGTCCTATAAAATTACTTTATCTTCTGATAGTAAATTCTAATATTTCTTTTTACCAGACTATTTATCTTATCGGTACATTCTTATATGAATACCTGTTCTTTCATACCAGCAGTTCTATGTCATAACTCTAATCATTGCCACAAATGATTACTAGGGCTGTGTGCACTTCAAAAACAATTAGGAAGAACTGCTTAGGACTTCACACGAGTGCAGCATCTTCAGCAATTCATTAAAAAAGCTTATCTCTTTCCAGCTTATCTCTACTCAAGCCTGAAACATGTTGTGGTTGCTACAAGAACTGCATTAATTTTAATGAGTCTACCCCTTAAAACCACTGGCATTTTTTTACAGGCTTAGTTTGAAACCCGGCAGAGAAAAAGACATGAGTGCTGTAATGAATAAAAGAGATAATGTGCCTACTACACAAAGTCCAAAGCGTTTAGTCCAAATCGTTTTTGAACAGTACACACAGTATTCATCAGCAGTTCATGTAGAATGCATTACTATACCAGGCTGCTCAGAAATCTGCACACAAATTCAAGGGAATAAATCTAATCTTATTTTCCATATCCCTCCCAAAAATGGTAGGAAACCTTAACCATGTCTGAATCTGGTAGGGCTACAGCCCAAATAGGGTCTAGGACAACTCGGTGCGGCCTGCTCAGCAAGGCCAGCTCACCACCGGCAAGTCACTTCTGCTAATTCACTGCCACCAAATCGTCGCAAGACAACTCAACACGGCTAACTCTCTGCGGGGACAACTCGCCACAGGCAGCTGGAGAACTGGGCGGGCAGGTGGGGGGCCAAGTGGGTGGGCAGAGTGCAAAGCAGCAGCAGTGGCTTTTCATTTTCATACACCCACTGCTGCCACCACCACCACCGTATCGAACTCCAGGCTGTTTGGAGTTTGGCAATTCAGCAGGGGCGGTGTTTGGCCATTCGGTGGTGGCAGCAGGGGAGGGTGGTGGGGAAGTGGCAAGGTCTGTCCCATTTTTATACAACCCACTGTCACTACTGCTGCCACGTCGAACTCTGGCGGGATGCATGAACAGCCTGAACTCTAAATGGCCTGGAGTTTGGCATAGTGGTAGCAGTGATGTGTGTGTGTGTGTATGTGAAAATGTGAAGCTCGCTTGTTCACCTGGCTCTCCCTCTGGCTACCCACAGAGTTGTCCCCACAGAGAATTATCCATGATGAGTTGTCCTGAGATGATTTGATGGCAGGGGAAACTTGGCAGTGGTGAGCTGGCGGCAGAGAGCTTTCCGCCTCGAGTTGTCCCATTCCGGCCCAAATATCTGTCTAACATTTCTCTGTCTTTCACAGGGTTGGGGATACTTCTGCATAACACAACTAGTGGACTGTACAGGATCCGTGAAACGAAATAGCATCCAATTTTTAAGAACTTTCTAGACAATATTCTATCAACAGTATGTCAATTTGAGTGCTAAAGCATTTTGGAGTGAGCAGCTGTAATATAAGGCTAAGGTATCATTATGTATCTCCTTGCCATGTTTTCAGAATACAGTAACTGAATAATAGCATTGACACATTTCACAGAGTAAACATATCATACACATAATCTTGCATACGTAACATTTGTTCATAGAATTTCATACTGCACTACACTATTCACACTTATTTTGCGGCTCTTGTATACAATCCGTAAGTCTGATCTAATTCAATTGGAAACTTCCAACATTCCTTAGGGCTATTATTTTATGCAAGTGGCCATGTTTTGTGTGCATATGCATATACATAATTCATTTGATGAACTAAAAACAATTAGGAATTTTTCACTGCATAATCTTGCCTTAATCATTCCACTATACATGATAAATATGTCAGTTTCTGATTTAAAATCTACACTGGGACTGTGAATAAGAAAATTATTTTAATAATCAGATGCACCATATACAACTCCTTCAACAGGCTTCTCAAAAAAGAGGATATTTTGGAGGCAGAGTTGCCTTGCGACAAGATGGGCGGTAAAAAATAAATAAAAATAAATAATTATAAGGACAATGCAGCAATCTTACTGCTCATAAATGACATTAAGTCATAAGTTCTCAATGCATATAAGGCTTCATATTATTTATAAATAACATCAAATAGCAAAACGTTTTATTGTTAACAGTAATTTATATACTACAGTTATGACCGGTCACTTAGCAACTGTTCAAAGTTACAATGGACCCCCCAAAAGGCGCTTACGATCTGGATTTGAATTTCCAACAGTCAAAGCCTCCTACGGTCACACGATTGTATTTTGGGCACTTGGCAACCAGCCTACATTGATGGCTATTTGCAGTGTCTTGTGGTCATGTGACAGGAATTCCCAGTGTATGTTTTCAGGTTTCCAGCAAAAACTGCCCATTGCAGACAATGGGTTCAGTTAATGAGTGCCACAAAATATATATATATGTAAAATCGGGTCAATCATGTGATGACGTGCTTAATGACTGGCATGACATACAACCATTATTCTGGATTCAATTATGGCTGTAATTGACTATTTACATTATAGTCATATAATGTACGCTTAAGATGGCATTTAATTTCGTTGTACGAGGTACAATGACAATAAAGTAAACTAACTAACTATCTGTACTAAAACTTTTATTCCTGTAACATTTAACTGGGTAAAACGGTGATTCATAGGAAAAACCGTTTTCAATCAAGGAACCTCAAATGGGCTAACTTATAAAATGAGTCCAAAATCCAGGATCCATGACTCCCATGGAAATCTGAAGTTTATTGAATTTTATAAAATATTTTATGACATAAAATTATCATAACACATTTTATGACATAATACAAGATATCATAAAACATTTCCTGTGATAAACTCCTGGTACTTGTGCTATATAGTTTAATATGGGCTACTTTCATCTCTGAATTTTAAAGAACTTTTCAAGTCCATTAGTGCCATTGTTGAGGGAGGGAGGAATACTAGTTAGTAAGTAAGTAAGTAAGTAAGTAAGTAAGTAAGTAAGGAAGGAAGGAAGGAAGGAAGGAAGGAAGGAAGGAAGGAAGGAAAGCAGGAAGGGAGGAAGGAAGGAAGTTCAATGGAGAAGCTGACAAGAAGGTCACTTCCACCCAACTGTTTTTTTTTTGCCTGCTTGTGGTCATTTCTATTCTCTATTTAGGTCAAGAAATATCTCTAAATATATGACCCAATGAGTCACAGTTACTTATTAAAGTTGTATTATTAGTTCAGTGTCTGCAAGCTCTGGGTGTGCAAGTGTGTGCAAGCTCTGGGTTAATTTTTTTTACTAGAACAACCAGTAAGCCCTTCCTCATAAGATGCAGGATATATAAGAACATATATATTCTCCAAACTATTCCCCAGTTGAAACCTAATTGGCTTTAATAACATCTGGCAGCTCATACTGAGTATTAGAGTAACACTAAAGATTAGCACGAGAGCAAGCAACATAAAATATACAAGCTGACAATGATACTTATGAATATTTGGATTAAATGAATATGGGATTAAATTAAATGGGGTTTACATATGGAAGAAATCAGGTGAAATGAATAGGTCCCTTTCACTGGATTTTCTCGTACTGTATATCTCAAAGGATTTCTGGAATAACAGCAGAAAAATACACATTTCTCTACATTGTAGCAGAAGATACATTTCCTTTTCCAATTTTTGTACCTCATGTAATAGCTGCTTTAATTTTCTGGACAGTTTCACAGTTCTACAGCATCATGTTTAAGCAGTTTTAGTCCCCTAGAATAAAACTACAAACTACAATTTGATTAACTCAAGGCTCTTCCAGAATAGTGTTTGCCTATGTATGTGTGCATGAGTGAGTGACAGAGAAAAAGAGAAAGAGAGAGAGAAAGAAAGAAAGAAAGAGAGACAGAAATGAATTGGATATTGTCTGCTCTTGCTAAGACATTTTTCTTTGTAAAAGTAGGCTTAAGCTAGATACCGTATAGTAAAATCACTGCAAAATTCTGCGTGTACTTCAAGTTGCACATTGATTCCTTAGGCTACACTCTTGAGTCCCACTAAAATAAATGTTGCAAATATACTTTACTCACAAAAGGTCACCGTTCTAAAGAATTAACTTTTTGAGATTTTAAAATTTTAATATGGTATTAAATATTCCTCTTGTCTCAGGAGCTATATACCATATAATACATAAGAACAACATCAATTCTATTTAAAATTACTAAAACTCTGATAAATAATTTGCACCTTAAGCATAAAGCTTTACCTAAGGTTTCAGTTAAAAAATTGATTAAATGTTGTTTCAATGCGATTAGAAACCAAAGTATCTAGCCAAAGGCTAGATACTACAATTGTCAAAAAGGTGCATTAGGTGTTTAGGCATTTGGCTGAACTTCTGCTGGTCCATGGAAAAGTCGCAAATCAGAAAAATCAGAGGAACAAAAATAATATTCCGTTTTTGTTCCTGCTGTATCTAAATAACTTATAAATCCTCACCAGATGTTTTGATATGCACTAGAAAACCATAGAATACCTCAGCGACAAAGGCTGGATATTTCACCACTAATAACTGTAATATTACCCACTCAAAACACACACACATACACACACCTCCTATTATGTCAATTCCATAACAGAATTGACAAACTAGAACAACTGAAATAGCTTGAACGACAGTTTCATGAACTCATTTTGAAGCCAAGGCTGGTTTTGCTCAATTTAATCTTTCGCCACCCACCGTTATTGTAGAAGTGGCAAATCAGCCTAGAGTCACTACGTTCAACCACTCTTGAATTCTGTTAATCCTTATCTAGCGCCAAAATAGTGCTAACCCTTAGTTGACTGAGTGTCTATGGAGATTCTTAATCTTCCAAAAGGAGCTTCTTGGATGAGAAGCAAAATGTTTTTGAGGAAAAAAACCAAGGACATCCAGTTGCCTTTTGAAAATCACATTTGGGACCTTAATTGACTAGATTCCTGTGCATGGGCATGAGCAAATAATCAGCTTAATTGGAACTTAACGGTGTGGTCCTGGTCTTCTGGACCTGACAATTATACAACTATAATGGAAAAAGCTTAATTACAGAATAATCTTGAAATACGACTCTAGCTTATTTTGAAAATGAGCATACATGAGCTATGGTGGCACAGTGGTTAGAGCTAGACTGCAGTTCTGCAGGCTACACTCTGCTGCCAGCTGCCTGCACTTTGGCAGTTCGAATCTCACCAGGTTCAAGGTTGACGCAGCCTTCCATTCTTCCGAGGTGGGTAAAATGAGGACCCAGATTGTTGGGGGCAATAGGCTGACTCTGTAAAACTGCTTAGAGAGGGCTGTAAAGCATTATGAAAAGGTATATAAATCTAAGTGCTGGTGCTATTAACAGTCTGTGAATGAGGCCATCACATTACACTAAAATAGGTTTTATTTATTTGCACACATGGCATGCAATGTAAACCTTGCCTTTATTTATTTACTTTACACATTTGTATCGTAGCTCAATCACTCTGACTCACCCATTTTTGCCTGGTTAGGATGATTGTAGGGTTGTGTCTGTGATGCGAGTCTAGCTATCCACCTCTTCGTACCTCTCTGCGTCCTCTTATCAGTTTCTCTCTCCTCCCTCTATGTTGTTTCCTTGAATCTCCTTTCCCGAAAACTTCTCTATCCAGCTTTCACCCTCTAGAGTCTGTCCCCAGGGAACGGAAAAGAGCCTAAAAGATGCTTGGGGTCTTTTGCTCTCCTCCAGCCTTATGGAAGAGGGATGGGAATGTTAGGCACCCATCCAGGAGCAGCTCAGAGCTGCCGTTTGAAGTATCTCACATGCTTAATTGCAGCTGGTGGCTTCTTGCTGAATAGAGGGAAGAACACTTGGAAGAGGCTGAGAGGAGGCCTGGCTGTGCCAAAGACTGCGGAAGGGGAGGGGACTTTGCAGAATAGCTGCCCTGTTTTCCATGATGGAGAATGGGAAGCTTGCTTTGGAAGGAATCTGTGTGATGACCCAACAGAAACTGCGACATAAAGCAAAGCTGGAAAAGCGAGCAGATTGTTGGTGGGAGAGCTGGCTTGGTGTCCAAATTTCTCCGGATCTCCTAAAAGACACTGGGGAAGGGATGTGACTTTTGACTGGCTTGTTTGAGCAGTGGTTTAGCTCTTCCTCTTGGGCAGGCTGTTTGCTAGACTGTCCTCTGTTTAGCCCAGTACTTTGCTAGTAGTACCAAGCCACTAGTAGGTTTGCTAGTAGTCTCAGAGGATGTTAGCGCATAAAAGAGTTCACTCTAATACAGGGGTGTCAAACTCGATTTCATTGAGGGCTGCATCAGGGTTGTGTTTGACTTTGGGGAGCTGGGGTGGGTGTGGTCAGAGTAGGTGTGGCCAGGTTGATGTCACTCCTGTGGCGGCCCGAGCGCACTGCCAGCGAAAACGGGCTCCCAAACTCCGTTTCTGCCTGTGACGGCCTCCTGCAACCCTCTGCCAGCGAAAACGGAGCTCAGGAGGGCTCTGTGTGGCCCTCATGAGCTCCATTTTCTCTGGCAGAGGCACTGCAGGCTGGTCCCTCACTGTTTCCAGAGTGGCCCCGTGGGCCAGATCTAAGCGCTCCGGGGGCAGAATCTAGCCCGCAGGCCTTGAGTTTGACACCCCTGCTGTAATACATGACTGGACATATGTAGCTGAAAGGGAACTGGAGAGACCTGATAGCCCACTCAAGACCATTATCAGGAGAATTTTCTCGCTTATGGAATCTACAGCATTTGATGAAAAAATAAAAAGTTAATCTGGTTCTCTTGTTTTCAGACGCTTCAAGTTCTCCGCCCAGGTCGAGCAGCAATGTAGACTTTCCCAGTGGTGCTTAGAGCCAGTGCTTCTTTGACAGCCTTTCCTTAAACCCTAGATATGAAGGGGAACCATGCTTTGACTTATGGCCCTAATGACAAGCCTGAGAGAAGTAGGGTCACAGTATCCCTTTTCTAACTGCTCAGTTGGAATTGCCCGTTTAAATCCCTCCCCAAAAGATGCTGGAGGAAAATGTGTGGAAAGATTGCCTTTAGGTTGGTCTGTACCTTCTGTAGGATAAGTAGTACAACCCCGGGGTGGCGTTAAAAGAGGGATCAGCCTAGAATCTCTACATAACCACCAACGAACTAAGTCCAACCTCTCTGGAATGCCATTGATCCTTATCTAACTCCATGCAGGTGCTAACCGTTAGTTGAGAATATTCCTGTGCATTGGCATGAGTAGCAACGAATCAGTTCAATTAGACCTTCACATGTGGACCTCATCTGTCATGACCTACAGATTGAGCCATGGTCATGTAGAGAAGTAGAAGGGGCATGGACCCCTATGACCAAGGAAAAAAAATAATATTGGCTTCTAATAGGTTGTTTCATCAGAAGCTCCTTTCAATTTTGCTGCTGTCTTCAGATGCCCTGCTCAAGTTTGCTGCCTTCCAGTTGCTTCTTGTCTGCTGCCATCCCTAGATTCCCTGCTCTGTTTCTTCTTCTTCTGCAGTTTCCAGATTCCCCATTCTGGTTTCCTTACCTTCCGGTTGCTTCTTGTTTTGCTACTGTCTCTAGATACGCTGCTCTGGTTGCCTACTTTCTAGTTACTTCATATTCTCCTGTGGTTTCCAGATACCCTGTTCTAGCTTCCTACCTTCCAGTTGCTTCCTGTTCTGCTGTGGTTTCCAGATGTTCTGGTTTGTTCCCTTCCTGTTGCTTCCCGTTCTCCTTTACTGCTTGCTCCCGGGCCTTTTGCCCTTCTCCTTGGCTGCCAGCAGAAGTGCTATCTCCCTGACCTGCTGCTGCTGCTGTCACCTCCTGGCGCACGACCTGCTTTTAGCCCACTCAAAAAAGCCCTCACGGTGGCAGGAGGTGATTAAAGAGGAAGCTTTCTTTAATCAGGTGGCACAGGCTCACTGCATCCCATCTCTCAGTCAGAGGCTGCTTGGCTGCTTTGGGAGGAAAAAAAAGAAGAAGAAGGAGAGAGAGAGAGAGAGAGAGAGAGAGAGAAGGGGGTGGATTGATTTTATGTTAATCACCAGCCCAGTGACTGGGGTGGTGTGACTGTGAAATCAAAAGGCACTTATCTGCTTTCCAGAAGGACACTGCAGGGAATATGGCTGCTGTTTTGTTTTTCTCCCAGCATCCTCTGTTCCCCAGGGATTGCTCCTGCTCTTCCCCCCCCCCCTACACCACAACTGTGCATGTCTTTCTGTTTATACTTTGGAAGGGATCTCTAGGGGCAAGAAGAGAAGACAGGAAAGATGCTGTGCTCTAATGCTCATGAATATATCTGGTCTCTCTACCTTAAATCTCCCTGGTGGATTGTTGCCCTACCTCTCTCTGAGGCTCAAATGTTACCATCACAGCTTGGTTGCTGAGGAAATGGCATTTCTACAGAACAGGAGGGCACACCTCTGTGGGAGACAAAGACAGGTTGGGGAGGGAAGGGGAACGGAGCAAGGCCATGGGTGGAAACGGCACTGCGGTAGAGTCACGGAGTCTCCAAAGCTCCAGTTGGCATCTACTGTAGGCCGTGTGTCAACACCACCACCCACTTAAAGCAAGGGAGGGTGGATTTCCTGGCAGATTTCAGTGAAAATAAGCACCCCAGAAGGAGTCCAAGCAGTCATCCAAATTCAAACATTCCTGACTGATGATCATTCAGCCTTTGCTTGCAGAGATCCGGCAAAGAAGCAGCACCTTCCCATTCATCACTATGGGCAACAGGTCTCTGAAATTTGGTCCCAGCTCTTCCTGGATATGCTGGGAACTCAACTTGGGATACCCTTTCATCCATGGAAGAAAGGTCATTCCTGCACAAGCAGCCTCTCCCAGGAGCCTTCCAGACATGGAGACTGCAATTCCCAGAATTCCCCAGGCAGCAAAGTTATTGCTGAAGATACGGGTCACCTTCGACCACAATTGAGCTCAGGATGTATGTTGCTAAGTGAGAAATTTGTTAAGTGAGTTTTGCCCCTTTGTATGACTTTTCTTGCCACATTCGTTAAGTGAATCACTGCAGTTGTTAAATTAGTAACACGGTTGCTCAGTAAATCTGGCTTCCCAGTTTACTTGGAGTCACAAAAGTTTATCAGGTAGCCCTGGGACACTGCAACAGTCATGAATATGAATATGAATATCAAGCATCCGAATGTAAATCACCTGACCTTTGGGATGCTGCAATGGTCATAAGGGTGATATGGCCATAAGTCACTTTTTTCCGTGCCGTTGTAACTTCAGTCACTAAATGAACTGTTGTAAGTTGAGGACTATATGTAGTGAGCTGGGGGAACATTATGGCAGGCAACTGGTTGAAACAGCTACATAGGACAGCCTGAATATATCTATACCTTGTATAGATTGGGAGGATGTCCTATGGATGCATTTTGTTGCATTTGTACACATACTGATAAGTCACAAAGGCGAAAACCTTTCCTGCCTAATAATAATAATAATAATAATAATAATA
>JANHFL010003322.1:19256-51921 GCA_032468155.1 Oxyrhabdium leporinum
TTTTCCAATCTTCCACAATATAAAAATAATGTCAATTTTGGGTAGATAATCCCAACATTTCAAGATGCCTGTCCAGTAAAACTCCTGTCCAGTTTAGAAGTCCAATTTTCTGTATTTTTAGCAAATTTTCTATCTTTTTTCCCTCTAATTCTTCCTTCAAATTTAATATTTAATATTTTTTCAAAGTGACAGGTCGCTGCTAGTTAAGTAATTGTGAATCCTTTTCCAGATTCTTTTTGGGGTTTCAAATAAGATAAAAAGTTCTTCTCACCTAGTTCCAGACACTGTTCACCTACTTCGCTCCAGCACTATTTTTTGATATTTCTCGGCTGTCCCAACTTCATGGCAGCCATCTTAGACTGCCTCTTCTCTTTGTCATGGCGTAGAAGGAAATAGCCCAGGGGTTCACCAGGAGAGTTGCGATCTCTCCTGTGACCTCACCGAGCACCCCTCCTTAGCTTCACCGACCCTCCAAGGTGGCTTTGGCTCCTTTTGGAGCCCACCAACAAGAAGAAGTCAGCACAGGAATGGAGAGCGCTGTCACAACGTCAGCCAGAAGTCTTCTGGTTGCAAATGGTGATGTTACCCTCATCATCGTCATTAGGTCCTCATCAAAGCACATTGGGCAGCAAGCGTTTTCCAGCAGTTTTGATCATTCATAGCATCTTTGGCATTGTCCCAAGGGATATTAATAATCTGATGTGACCCTGGGATGCTGCAACTGTTTTAAATATATACCAGTTGCCAAAATGCCCAAAATACAACCGCATGACCCTAGGAATGCTGCAACAGTGATAAGCAAAAGGACAAGTCATAAGTCACTTTTTTCAGCGTCACTGAAACTTTGGTCACTAAATGAGTGGTCGTAAGTTGAGGACTACATGTAGCTCAAACTGTGAAAACAGAATTGGAGAAAATAGGTGTGCCAAAATCCATGTTTTACCGTTTGACCACATGGCCAGCCCTAGCTTATTGCTACCAAGTCGAACAGTAAGTTTTGGGTGTGCTTCGGTGCTGCAATGCAATGGTGAAACTACCAGCTGAGCTTTACTAGCCTGAATGAAAATATGAGACTTGTTTTGCTACCATTCAAAAGTGACTCCATTATCCAGTGTTTTGGTGATACCAGTTTGATCTGTTTTGGACAGATTGCATAATTATACAATTTATGAAGAGTACAAAGCTATCCATTATTTCAAAAAGAAACCCCTTATCTTATTTTGCAATTCCATATCACATCAAACTCTTTAAGATTCTTGTCTCTGTATCTCACATTGTAAGATTGGAGCCTGTTAATTTACAAAAGGCTCTTTGGTGTAAACCCGCTACTCTAATTATGCAGTAAATGTGGCTCTTATTATCGTCGCTCTTTATCTCTGATTTCATGTATTTGCAATCTTTTTATATGTATAAAGGTTTTTGCACAGCCACAGATTTGACATTTTTATTTTCACACATAAAGAAAATGATGGATGACCTTCTATGCATGCATTAAAGTGCATCTTTTAAGGCTGGGATTAGCACATATTTGATCTCCCTTCTTGTTTGGTCGCAGCAGCTCTTACTGGGTTAGCCTTGTTGAAAGGGTCCATATGGCTTCCTTTTGGTAGTTTGCCTTTTTCAAAGCACCTTGTTCAGCTCATGATAGATAGAATCATATAGGATTTATACTGGCTTCTTGGTTCTATGAGGTTCCCTCGTGGTATCACTGCAGATGCCTCTGGATCGTGCCACTACAACATGCTTCACCTGCCTCACGAAAGAGTAGTACACAGCAGAGAAACCAGTAAGATTCTTGACTGGGTTGACTCAGCAAGATCTATCATGATCAAGTGAGATGATGATGAAAAGGAATAAAATGGGAATAGTCCTCATAGTAGGAAGAAGGCAAACATAAGCACCACATATAACAAACTAATTCACATATATTCACAATCTCATTAGTTGGGTAAGTTTAACACTGAAAGGGAACTACTGTGAAGAATGAGAGCAATGTGTAACTTGGTTTTATATGAACATCTGTTCTTTTACAACAGATGATTTGATGGTATTTTGAAAAATAAACTGAAGCTGCTGAGGTGAAAACTGGAATTGATGCTTCAAAAAGTTTCCTTAAATTTGTTTATATATTTCCAGAACTTCAACACCAATTTCTAAAATTTGCTCAATTAATTAAAAGAGCTTATAAGAAGCTTTCCAACAGCCAATATATCCAAATGTACAATTTCTTTAAATATTTATAGAATATGCAGAGCAAATTTCATGAGCTGCTGGCAGAGCACAGCATATATATAATGCACCAGAATTATTCATCATTTTTTTTGAACATTTAAGGCAAAGAATATTATAAGAGTATACATATGTAAAAATAAAATACATACTAATTCAAAGTCATGTAAAACAAACTGCTTGAATAATAGTAATTTATATACTACTAAAACTCTGATTCCTGTAATCTTTAGCTGGGTGAAATGACATACCATAGGGCAAAATGTTTTGAACCAAGGTACCTCAGACAACTTACAGAATAAGTCCAAAATATGGGACCCATAACTCTTGTGAAGCTGAAATTTGGAAAACTATAAACCCATTCTGACATAAATATTATCATAAGACAGTTTATGACGCAATATAAAATGTCATAAAACATTTCCTGTGCTGATGTTTGACAGTGCTATTCAGTTCAACATGGGCTATTTTCAAGTAAGATACATCTCTGAATGCATCCCAACTTCTTCAGTGAAGGCGATATATTAGAAGTTCTATCATTGTTGAAGCAATCAGGAATCTGGTAAGTAAATATGTTCTGAAAGATGACCCAGGAAGTCATGGGTTGTCTAGTCACAAATTAAAAATCAGAATTATTTGGAATTGTAGCTACTAACAATGACCTAATTGCTTTAAATTATTTTATAATAAACTGAAAAAAATATTGATAACTGAAGCAGATACAATTCCAAGACTAAAATCATTTTTTCTTCCAATAACTATCACCCTATGTACTTATGCTTCAGGTTTTTAGAAAAAAGAAGTTGGACAAATCTGAATTTCTCAGCATCTTTATTTAAAAATGTAATCTAAAGTAACTGCTATTGAGTGATCATGGTTTTAAATATTTACAGGTAAATCAACACTTCAAAAAAGTTCACTGCCTACTTTATATTTTTGCCAAGATTTAAAATTATTTTTGTGCTTGCAAATATTATTACAATGAAATCTCAATTCACCAGATCCTGATACAACAGATTAGACATGGAACAGATCGATTTTCCACAGCAATTAGCATCATTTCTGTAGTATTATACAAAGAACATTAACTCACTAAATGATGTAAGTTGGATCACTTATGTATAGCAATGACTTCCATGTAGGGATATCATTACCTGATTCAAATGATATAATTAATATGATCACACAAATGATATAAATTGACACAAGTGGTTTCATTTGTGGTAGTGGGTAATAGATCATTATACAAACGACACAAATCAATATGAGTACTCTCTAATTTGGTGGATATTTATGATTAACACAAAACCTGTCTCCCCTTAGTCTATTAAAAAGAGGTCTTAGGTAGAATCTGCTTCTTACCAATGTCTTACATCATATATTTGATGAATATTGTTTTTAATATTTCATAGCCAAGATTCAATGATCACCCAATAAACAACCTAGATGAAAGTATATAGAATATATTTATCAACTATACAAGTGACCCGCAAGAGTCGTAACCAAAAAAAAAAAGATTTAAAACCATCTGGAAAGGCTAGAACAATGGACTAAAACCAAACAAGATAAAATTAGATAGATTAATATGAAATCAATAAAGGATAATGAATGGACTAAGAATTTTTGTAAACAAATCATAGGCATAAATATAGGTTTGAAGAGACCTGATTTGGCAACATAAAATATGAGAAAGGTTTAGGAATAATTTTCACTGGCTGAACATGAAGGAAGAATCTCCGTATATCTGAAGGAAAGATTCCATAGGTTTATCCAAGTGCCATACTGTAATCATCATTGGGTCGCTTCCACACAAGCCCTAAAATAAGACACATCAAGTGTTTACTTTGTTATCTTTCTGACACTAGATATAGATGCTTTTATTCTCCCATAACTGTTTAGGAAAATAATATGAAAATATTCCAAATCTGTATGCTGTTACAGCTTTTTAAATCAATGATTTATGTATTTTATTTTTTGTAATAAAATTCTGATTATTTTAAATTAAGCAATGTTCTTAGTGTTGTAAACCACACTGAAAAAAATGTTCTAAAAACAAATGCAGTTGCAAGTAAAAAAGAACTAAAATGAATTAAAGAATTAAAGTATTAAAGTATTTAGAGCTGTGGTGGCACAGTGGTTAGAATGCAGGCTAATTCTGCTGACTGCCGGCTGCCAGAAGTTCAGCAGTTCGATTCTCACGGGTTCAAGGTTGACTCAGCTTTCCATCTTTCCAAGATTGGTAAAATGAGGACCCAGATTGTTGGCAATATGCTGACTCTGTAAGCAGCTTAGAGAGGCCTGTAAAGCACTGTAAAAGCAGTATATAAGTCTAAGTGCTATTGCTATTGTATTTTTTAAAAAAAATTACAAGAAATACCTATTCAGCTCTATCTTGACAGGATATGCTACATTTGCAACATTTAAAAGGGACATCGACTACCAGAATGTGTACAAGCGAGAAATAGGGATTGTAGTGGGAAGTAAGTAAACAGAGTCCTATGATAACTGACTGATTTAAATGGGTTTAGGATTCAAAACAGGATTATAACATGGATGGGATTCTGCCCCCGAATAATGAATTTTGATTAGGTAATCTGGGTTCATAAATATTTACATATGAATTTTGAAAATAATTTTAACTTTTCTTTCTAAGCTAGCATTCAATAAGTTGAGGGAAGCTTGAACATAAATGTCTGTATTCCTCCTTATGTGATCAAATATTAAGAAATGGAGTAATAATCTACTTATGAGATTTACTGAACGAGGTTAAGATGATAGATACAGCTGAATTTCCTAGGTACCTAAGTCTATAATCCTACCCACACATACCAAAAAGCAAGCCCTTTGAACTCAACTCAATTTTATTTATAAATACATGCATACACATTTGCAAACCAGAAAGAACAACAGCAGTAATGTAATAATAGGAAAGGAGACAATGAAAATTTTTAAAAATCTGCAGCAAGGGATTTTTATAAGAACATTCTTCCTTACTGTTCCAAGTATAATTATGACAATTATATAATTGCCTACGAATGTAGATTTTATGGATGCAGTTGAAAGATGCTCACCCTGACTCCTCTGGCATGCATACTGAATTCCTTTTTTTTTGTGATGGAGGGAGGAAGTAGAGAGAGAAGAGAGAGGAAAGAGAGAGAGAGAAAAGAAGGTGATGAATTAAGAATAATTTTTAAATTAAATTTTAGCTAAAGTTAAATGTCTGTTTATTCTGATTTAAAACAATAAAAATTCATTATGGCATAAGCTTTTATGGACTAGAGTCCATTTTATCATTCACGATGGACAGGAAGAACTGTTAAGTGAGAAGTCAGACAGAAGCACAATGGTAAAAAAAACAGAGAAATCAATTAAATTATGTTTATTTTATTATAAAAATAAGTTGAAATGGATATTTACTTTCCATCTCATGAAGAAAGCTATTGCTCAGTATTTATTTATTCTAGTTCTATACCAATTCACAATGGTTTATTCAACAATTGAAGAAAACATTCGTGGCAGTTAATGCAGCATAAAGGCAATCAACAATTAATCAAAGATAAATTATAATAGTAGTGATGATGAGTAATAAAGCAAATAACATAACAAAAATCATTATCACCAAATAAATCAATATTAGGAATTCAAAGTAAAACCAATTAATGATGGTAGGAAATGTTCAATACTAAACTTTTTGGGAAAGGTCTATCTTTAATTAGCATTTGGAACTGTAGAAGTGATGAACAAGCCCTAGTAGAAGAAAAAATTCCACAATGTCAGAGCAGCAGCGAGAAAAGGTACTTCCTAGCTACCATTTCTCTTCACAAAATGAATTAAGGCAGTCTTTTTTCAGCACTTGGAATTGCATCCAGAAATCCACTGATAATAGGGGCCTAAAAAAACAAGGTGTAATGTGATCTTAGCAGGTTAACACCAGCCAGTAACTGGTCTGCTGCATTTTTACACTTACCCAGGTGGGTCTTCAAAGACAGAATGCAGAAGGTGTTGCAGTATTCCAGCTGAGATGAGGGCATGAGCCACTGTTGTGTGAACTTTGTCTTCCAGGTAGGAATGCAACTGGCACACCAATTAAAGCTGGACAAAAGCCTGCTTGGCCAGAGCCTCCACCTGCCTAATCAACCCTAGTCTCTGCTCTCTCAGGGGCAGTGGCACCCCATTGAGAAACAATCTTGATTCCCACGGCGTTAACAATTAACTCTTTCTTAGTCAAATTCAGTGCTCTTGCTATAGCTTGCTCATATTTTCATCCTGGATCAAATCTTTCAGAAGATTTTCTTAGCTGTTGTTGGTATGCACAATTAATTTACAACAACTAAGTTAGAGGATGTGTACTATTTACAATTAATTGATGAACAAATCCACTAAGAAGCCACTGATGACAGCAGAATAAAATACAACATTTAAGCAAGTTTGGTTAGAGTATTTTTGAGATTTTAAAAAATCCCTGAAAGCACTAAAGCCAAATGATATAACTATTTTCACCATCAGTTAGCCCTCAACCACATTTAGCTTTCTTCCTGTTTTTTTGTGGGGGGTCACTTTTACATAGGACAACAGTAAAATTTAAAGAGCTTTCTGGAAATCCTGCATCTGATTAATAACCAACTCCTTTCAAATAAACAAATACATTGAGGGTAGGAGAGAAGCCTGAAATAAAATATTTCAACTCAATTACTTTTGTTGTCAGTAAAACACTTTCTATAGAGCCCATCCTCTAAATTAGTCAATTAAATCTAACCATCAGCTATTTCTAAACTATGCCCAATATTTTAGTGTGTGTTAAGATTTCAAGAACTCTGTATCATCAGTATCCTTGACACGGTAAGAAAGTTTGCGGACTTCTTAAAATACCAGTCTAATAAGTAATTATCTTCCTCTAAGTAAACAACTACCAGTCATGTCTCTTAATTCTCAAATATGCTGATAATTTTTTTCTCTTTCTGTGAGATTTGTTTTTATAAATTCCTTTATCATCTCTAGCTACAGAGTCTGTTACCCTAACAGTCCTATTTTAAATTACCGGTACCTCACACCTTGTACCACATAAAAATTGAGTCCAGTTTTTGAACTTCTCCATATCTGCACAAGTATATTTTCTAAACTAATTAAAGCACTGTAATCCATTCAGTAGCTGCAGCATCAGTTTGAAGCAGATATCTAATTTTTAATACTGTTAAAAATGTATTTTAGCGTATCTATTTTAGAGGGTTAAATCTTATAACAATCTACATATGCTAAGCACTTTGAACTATATTATTTGCAAACATACTTGTAAAGCTTGTACAAAAGGTGATATTAGCTACACTGTTTAAAATTATAATTTAATTCATGTCTGTATAACCAGTTTGGCTGGCCCTTTTAGACTTTGTTCCATAAAGAAGTATTTTACATATCTCACACTTCCCAAGTCCATAGAATGTTAGTCTCATAGAATTGTTCACTTTAGGCAGAAGTCCAAGAAAGCATAACTTATGATCCTTATCATAAACCCTCGATAGCCTCCCATGGAATCTTATTAAGCTTAAAGTTGTTATTACTACATTACGTTGGGTAATAACATTTATTTCAGTAAATTCATAACAGATTAAACCAAACTTCATTTAAGGAATGGAAGGTTGACTTGGAGTCAGTATCATGCTTGTTTCAACCACAGGAGAACATGTATTTTTCTTCACAATTGAGAATTTTCTGATTTTTGCTCTGTTAAATCCTTTCTTTAAAATTTGTCTTAGTTTTATTATGTTGAGTTTATTTTGTGCTGTTTTAATCAGCACTGTTTGCTTTTTATGACTTTGTTTCCAACAAATATGCCAATGTAGCATATCAATGTGAGAGCATACAGGTAACCTTCAACATGGCAATTGAGCTCCAAATTTATATTGCTAAGTGAGAAATTGGTTGTGAGTTTTGCTCCATTTTACAACTTTTCTTGCCACATTTGTTAAGTGAATCACTGCAGTTGTTAAATTGGTAACATGGTTTTTAAGTGAATCTGGTTTTCTCATTGACTCTGCTTGTCAGAAGGTTGCCAAAAGGTGATCATATGACCCCAGGACACTGCAACCGTCATAAATGTGACTCAGCTGTCAAGCATCTGAATGTAAATCACTTGACCATGGGGATGCTGCAAAGGTGAAAAAATGGTCCTAAGTCACTTTTTTCAGTGCCATTGTAACTTCGAACAGTCACTAAGTGAACTGTTGTAAGTTGAAGATTACCTTTACTTAACAATGGTACTTATCAGCATTATCAATTTAGAAACATGCGACCGAACAACAATGGGACATCAAATCTGGCTTAAATCTGGATAGCTCTCCCACGTACACAACAGGTTGGAGAACCTTTAGAATTGGTACAATGAGAGCATACTGTTCTTTTGTGCAAAGCTCTATGATTTTGAGCCACTCTCTGATTCTTAAGAGGTCTTTCTCTATGCCAGGGGTGTCAAACTAGATTTCTTCGAGGGCCGGATCAGCATTGTAGTTTTTGTCTGTGGGCCAGCCGGGGTGGGGGGGGTTGTCATGGCCCACTTTTGGGCCATTTTTTGGCCATTATCATCCCGGTTTTCATCCTGTTTTGGGTCCATTTTCATCCTGTTTTGGGCCTGTTTTTCCAGCCCTTTTTTGGGCTGTTTTCAGCCGGCAGAGTGCTGCAGGAGGCTGTGGAGGGTGAAAACGAGCCCCCCCCCGCACGCGGTTTGTTTTAGCCACCAGAGGCACTGTGGGCCAGTCTTTTCATATTTCCAGGCTGACCCCATGGGCCGGATTTAAGCATCTCACGGGCTGGATCTGGCCTTGAGTCTGACACCCCTGCTCTATGCGATCAGTATATATCTAAGTAAACATTTGTTTCAAGTGCTAAGTCAATCAGCAGCTTAGCTCTCAGGAATTCTTGTGTGCCGAATACAGACAGGACACCTTTGTCTAGGTAGAAGAGGAAAATCTACAACTGGTTGCTCATAAGGTTTCTAAATATTGTAGAGGAACATTTTCTTTAATGCAAACAGAGTGTGATCTGGAAAGTGAAAGAAGTAACTGGAACACTAGATGGAGAATTTGTCCAGGCCATATTTAGTGCACTGGTCAAAGGTCCCTCAAGACTACTTACAACAATCACAAATGAGACGTGCTTGACATGCATAAGCTTCCTTTATGAACCCAAATAAAAGAAAAAAAAGTCTATTTATAGCAATCTCAGAATTAATATTCCATTTTAAAAGTAAGGGCTCAGATTTAAAAAAGCATAAATAGTGAAGAAAAGAATCACTAGCCCAACTGTAAGCAAGATGTCATTTCTAAAAAGGCATTTCTCAAACTAGTTAGTCACCTCACTTCATCTTAGGCCTGACACAACATATGCAAAAGATCTTAAGAACATTCATGGAAAAAAAGTGATTTTGTTTTCTGTATGGTTTGGGTATTAAATTAGGATGGCAATCCTCTAAATTGTGTTACAATATCTAAGGGGTTGTCACAAAGAGGGAGTCAACCTATTTTTCAAACCACCTGAAGGCAAGACGAAAAGCAATGGATGGAAACTAACCAAAGAGAAAACCAATCTAGAAATTTCCCGACAGTTCGAACAATTAATCAGTGGAACGACTTGCCTCCAGAAGTTGTGGGTGCTCCAACTCTGAAAGTTTTTAAAAAGAGATTGGACAACCATTTGTCTGAAATGCTATAGGGTATCCTGCTTAAGCAGGGGCTCTGACTAGAAGATCTCCAAGATCTCTTCCAACTCTCTGTTCTTTTCTTAAATTCCATATCTCTCCTCTTCCCCTATCAACATATTTCTCAGACTTACAATTTCCCTTTTCAGAGAAAATGCCTACATGTAAGTATACGTATCAATCAGGATACCTTCTGTAGGAGAAAGCAATACTACTCAAAGCTCAGCAACCTCCCCTTCCCAAATTATGATTTGGGGTAATTAAAAAAGAAGGAAATATTGCTAGCAAATATTGTCAGTTTAATCCAGCATCATTCATTATATGTCTTCATATCTTTTTATCTTTGTAAGCCATCCTTACTTTAATCATCTCTTCATACATTGCCTTTTGTGCTTTTAAGACACTGACCTCTATCATGCCACCACAATTTAATTTTAAAAACTGTGGACTTGGGCTCACACAGTAAGCACACGAGAATTAGAATATACCACCATCACAACTACATGCCTATGCAAATTTCATCACTTTCCACATTCATGATATCATTGGGTTTAAAAGTATAGTCTCTAATGATCAAAATGTTGCCTTCTCAAATGTCCATTGTACAAACAAACATTTATACAAGAACTGTAGTTCAGTATAATTTAGGAACAGTTGAATTAAAGACACCTGATTAACAGTTTGAGATTGTATCATAAATATTACTGAGGAAATGGACTGATTCTAGGTATTAAATAAATGTTTCCTCTTTAGGCATACTACCATTAGATTATTTTAGCTAGCAACTCCAACACTGCAACTCTTTCAGATCATTTTTTCAAAATCGCTATCTGCATTTGTGCCAAAGCAATATACTATCTTGCCAAGGTGTAGTTTTGTTCTGGCTAATTTCTGACAAGCTAACCTAAGCAGGAGGCCACAAACTGTGTGTAAACTAGATTCTTTTCTAAAGATTTCAAGTGCAAAGCAAAGCAGTGGAACATCATACATATTTTAGGAAGCCAACTACAGTGTCTTGAATGATCTATAACCACATCAATTCTACAAAAGGTATGGGTGAATACCATCTTCAGAACCAAGTCCAAAGACTTTTTCGCTGTCTTGTATAATGACAGTACCTTACGATTTGTTATAAAGCAATTTTAACATATTAAAAGCCAGAAGTTCTCAAACTGCAGATCATGATGTACTAGGAATGGTGAGCAAGTTTAAGGGGGAAGGGGGCACAATCTGGAGACAGGTTGCATCTGCAAAGTAGAATGGAGCAAGCCAACAGCAAACTTACCCAAATAAAGCTCATAGCAAGTTCTGCCAGAATTCTAATTTTGTGTTCACAAGTTTCATGGTTTAAACTTAGAAGCTGGAAGTCATTTTCTAACTTCCACTCTGCCTCGACAAGCCAGTTGTCTGATTGTATAAGCAGGTCTCTGTGCCGTGGGTGGCTATGCAAACATGAGCAATCAATCAATCAAACAAACACAGGAGTTGGGGTGCAGCCTTAAAAGGCACCAGCTTTGTATGTTCAAATTTCCTAGTTAGTGCGTGCAGCTGGATCACTGTCAGAATGTGTCTTGCCAAGACTAAGCCTGTAGAGAGTAATGACAGAGCTCCATCTTTGGGTGAACAAGTCTCATGGCATATATACTCAGCATTTGCTCCTGCCCTGCATCGAGAATCTAGTGGCAAATTCAGACTTTATAGCTGCAGTTATAAAGATTCCAAATGTGAAATGAAAAAATAAGTGACAGTCTGAAAAATAAAACCAAGATAAGCAAACTCATCCTTCCAACTTAAAAAAAGGGTTTTAAATGTAATTATCTTATGAAAATATCTCCAAAGTATAGATTTTATACCATAAATCTTCAAAGTCCTATCATTGTTTGCTTTTACATACAGATTAAAATTTGATTAGAGGTAGTCCTTGATTTAGGACCACAATTGGGCCCACAGCTTATGTTGCTAATTGAGACATCTGTTAAATGCGTTTCGGCCCTTCTTGCCACAGTTGTTGTTAAGTTAGTAACACGGTTAAGTGAATTTAGCTTCCCCACATGACCCCAAGACAACCTAGCAACCGTCAGAAATATATACCAGTTGCCAAGTGCCTGAATTTTGATCATGTGACCATGGGGATGCTGCAATGGTCGTAAGTGTGAAAAAGGGTCATAAGCCACTTTTTTCAGTGCTGTTGTAACTTCAAACGGTCACTAAATGTACAGTTGTAAGTCGAGGACTACTTGTATTAAAGTCAGTGTTATATTTTATCTTTTGCCAAACTTAACCTCAATGCAATCATTTGTTTCAGCCATTGGAGACGGAAGGTAGGGTAATTTTATGAATTATTTACCAAATTAAAGAAAAATTTTAGAAATTCTGCAATACACCAAAGTACTGATAAGCACATAAAGTCTGTATAAATACAAAAGTAATATATCTATGCGTAGAGACTGGTTGTGAAAAAATATTTGCTCTCTTTCAATTTTGTTGAAGTTTTGCCTCTGAAGGTTATCAGATCTTTATGTGGGCCACAATGATGTACAAAATAGTCTGACTTCAATGTTTGATTGATTTATTTTATAAAGAAAAATAATCCAATAATCTAGTAGTAGAGTTATTTTTTTACTGAACTGTAGCTTTAATGTGTGAAGTGTTAAATACCATCAAGCATTTTATTCATTAAGGATACTGTTGCTGGCATACACATAATTATTTCAAAACAAAAAAGTGGAATTTAATTGGGTCAAAATGAGGCCATTATTTAAGAGTGTTTCAATAAAAATATCTGATCCATGCTATGCAGCAATATGTGAATTAAAAATGGTCTTAACAGTCCTTTGAGAGAGTCACTTAACTACATGCTTGTAGTTAATGTGCTCACACTGGCAACTTGTTTTCTAAAGCATTTTCTGAATTTAGTTGGCTTACAACAAAAGGCATAAAACAAAAGAGTACGTGTGTAATAACTTATGTATTTAATTTTTCCCTTACCACTATTTTTAATGTATCTTCTGAGAATCCTTAGTACTTGTGAAATAATGCAATACCTCGTAACACTTTTGCCCTCCATTCAACCACCCTAATATATTATTTCTAGTAAGTCTTTAAATATCAGTTGTGAAAAACATGAATGGGAAGAAAAACATGTTCCTCATGTCTGCTTGTGGGTTTCTTATTAGCCTCCAGTTAACCACTGAAAGCCAAAATGATTTTTTTTTTAAAAATATGTTACTAGTGGTTTATAGCTAAAGAGGGAAACATAATAGCCAACAGCTGGAATATCATGTACAATGAAGCATCCTGCTAAATATGATTTTTGTATGACTGTAAACGGTCTAGAATTGCCTCAGCAAGAGGAGCAGCATAAAAGTTCAATAATAAATAAATAAAAGCAAGTTTACGATATAACAACTTTTTAGAGTTAGGAATGCTAAGATATATGAAAAGCACAGAATAAAAATAAAAATCACCCCATTATGTTTTTTCTTTTTAGGTCATTCAGAATCATGTAGTTTAGAGCAAAAAGTGCTATCAATCATCTACTACTACTTGGTTTGTAAACTGATACACATGTTTCTTTAACAGTAGAGAGTAGAGATACTGCTTTGACATATACAGCATCAAGTGCTAGCTAATGCCGATTCCCTACAGTAGATTAAAAAAAACTACAGAATCAAGATGAGAGCATTGACAAAAATTAGAGAATTCTGAAAGAATGAAATTACATCTTGTTCAGAAAGATTTTTTTTTACTTCTGTAACACACATATAATAAGCCCAAATAAACTTTTTTTTCAACTATTGTCATCTGGAAAATTATATGGCTTAATACCTCTGCCTCCCACATGGCATACCTAACTAAACTCAAAGTACCAAAATACAGAAGGCCCTTTACTCTGCATGGTGTCATGCCCACAGCTGTCTTTGAAGGGCAATACAGGAGGGATCCTTACTCAGAAAGGTGACATGGACACAGAAAAACTACAGAGCCATATACTTCTCCAGTGCCTGCACTACAGAGATGTTCATACACCTCATCTCACCACGAACACGTAAGTATCCAAGGTGCGCAAAACAATTTTATACAGCCGTTGATTTCAGATACCAGCCCTACCACAACATGCAGTATTACCAGGTTCTGTGCAGCAGTGCTCAAAATTTGTCTAATGGTCTGTACCTGAATCTCAACTTTATAAATTAGATTCATGCTTTGTAACTTGATACAGTCTTCCATAAAAACTGCAGGTTTTTATGCTCCCTTATGCCCATCTAATGCTCCTACCTCTTCTTTTAGATTCTCATTTTTGTATATACTTTTAATGTGTATTATATGTGTGTATATTAAATTTGTGTGTGTATTTTCTGTATGCATATGTATATGTGCTTATAACATTTTTGTACATGTGTGTATATGTGTGTGTGTATGCATATATATATGTATGTACACACACACACACATACATATACATACACACACACACACATATATATAAAATTAATTCATGATCTATATTTTTTAGACTCCATGCTTCTTTTTAATTACTTACCACCCTTGCTATGTTGGTCCATGACTATAATAAAGATTTGATTTGATATGACCTAACAACTGTTTTGTGTTTACATAATTGCCACTTATCTTTATGTAGCAGCTATCCGCAACTAGTAACTAGATAGGCATTATAATAGTTGTATAATATATTTGGAGAGGACAGGATGAAAAAGACCTTAGAACAATCATAGAGAATATCTTAGTTAGATATTAAAGAAATCCAAGGTAGTTATTAAGAACTACGACAAGGAGCATGGGCTTGAAAATGTATCCAGCTTGTCAACTTCAGATTAAATTGTTGCTCTTGTACAGTAAAGCTCATATTTATGTTCAAAACATGTTTTGATGGCAACTCATGGCTCTCTTTTGCAGCTCTAACCATTCACAGACAGGCTACATTTCCAATATTTGACTGAACTCAAGACACACATTTCTACGGAATTCTTATATAAGAACCTTCAGAATCAATCCTCACTTACAGGTCGAATGAGCTAGAAGTAGTAATTTTGTCTGCTGTTAACTTGTCAAACTGAAAAGGAACAATGCAATTAAATAGAAATCATTGCTTGATATTCTGTCTGTCTGAAAAGCAGTTTAATCTTACTTCTAAAACAATCCTGATTCTATCCCATTCTGCTGAACTACAACTCCCATAGACTCATTTGTGAAATGATAGCAAAATAGTATTTGTGATAACTAGAATACTTTGTACGGATAAAATACATGATTTGTAAAGAAAACCCCTTTCGTTTAAATACTGGTAAGTACCGAACGGCATGTTTCAGACACAAAAAAGTGAAGGGGAAGATTTTCTGTTGCGTAAGGAGGATACAACTACCACTTCGCAGAGAACCTTTTTAGTTGGAAGGATTGAAATGCTTTTATTCTTAGCCCAGATGATAGCAAAATAGTTACGTTGAACTATTCTACATAATGTAGAATGTAAATATTTTAGTATGTAACAAATTGCAAAATTGGTAATAAGGCAACCATGTGATAGCTAATAGGCTTGTCCATGATCTATTTTGCATCTTAGCTTTTCAGAAGATGAAGAAATATCAAATATCAAGAAGGCAACAAGTGTACTGTTACAGATCAAAAATACCAAGAGACCATCTAATTATAATTATATCCCTTGAACAGGCTGAAAATATAAACAAATGTTATGTATACAGCTTTAAAAAGGGTAGGTAATCTACATTCTATACAACTGAACATATGGCTTATATCTCCACTGTGTACCTAGTCTCAACATGCCCTTAATTAAGAGGGGAAAAGGTATCTTTACCTGTTCAACTGAGATACTATGCACAGCTCACATCTATCTTTTTTTTAATGACTTTTCATTTTTCTCTAATATAGAACAAAGATTTTAGGTAACATTTCAAGAGGTGTTAATGCCAACAATATTTTCATAAATTTACAGGGCTGCTAGATATCCTTTAATCATTTCATAACTTCTTGGAATCATAAACGTATTTTAAAAAATAAACATTCCCTGCGAAAAAACTTTGTATGGCTGCATAAAAGCTAAACTGGCATGCACATTGTAGAAAGGATGTAAGATTCAAGAGGTACTGACCCTGCAAAAGATCCATTCAGAAGCATTGCAAGAACATTTTTTTGATGTAAATGAGATGAGATTGTAAGAGAAATAAAAATAACTTAGCTATTGCAGTGCCACTCAATTCTATTTATTAAACCTGGCCAGAAAGTATCTCCCAACATACCACCAGTCCAAAAAAACATCAACAAGACTATATAATGGTGAAAATGAGTGGCACTGGAGAGATCCAGATTTAAGTCTACCTTTAACCAGTGAAACTCTCTGGGACCTTCAGCTGGTCACTATCAGCCCAATCTAGAGGGGGGGGATGGGAAGAAGAACACTACGTTTATCTTAAGCTCCTAAACCAAAGTGGGATATAATGCAAATACAGAGATAAAGCCCAAAATAGAAATGAATGAATAGCTAAAACATCTTCATGAAAACATCAGTGTATAGATTAATGAAAACTTCAGAAATATTGCAAAAATTACATGACTTAGAAACCAGTACATCATAATCCCCTTATATAGGGCTACGTTATGATGACACTTGAAGCCTATTGATCACTTTAATTTTTATATATAAAAAGGAATAATATAGAGCTAAAAATGTGTAAAAAAAGGCAACTAATGTAATCAGGAGTAAACACAAGGAGCTTTTTAAAGCTGAAAAAAGATAAATGGAAAATGACAAGAGACTTACAGAAGTTGATAGATCTTTCCCCACTCTTAACTTTTTATGAATTAAGATGAATCAGTGCATTTAACCTTATTCTTAGTGCGCTGATTCATCTAACATTTGTACATATACCAAAGTTAGATGTGGAACATGTAACTGAAATGTGAGGTAATGATTGTCAATTTAAGTTGCTTAAAGATGAACTAAATGAGTTCCTGGAAAGCAATGCTGTCAAAATCTATTAAACATGAAAACTATGCCTCTAAATATTTCCCATAGATAGCTATACTACTAGACAGCTGCTGCAGTGGTATTCTGTTTGTCAATTTTTATAGTGAACACATCTATCCATTTCAAACTAGATCCTGGAAAAAATATCATTTCATCAAAAATGCAGAATTTTTCTTGCATTACTTTTTGATTTGTTCCTTGCATACCACTTAGCTAGGCAAACAACCAACTGCCCCGTCAAAAGCAGCTTCAGCATTCGGCATGACCTTTTAAGTATTACATAGAGCCAAATCTATTATAAGATGAGCAAACCAATGAAAACTCCCAAGTTAGCATATAAAAGTCAAAACCTATTGCCAGTTAGTTCTATCAATTCTATTAGATTTTGTTGTTACATTATGTATTTAATGTAATACAAAACTACATTAAATAACTCATAAATAAAATAATGTTAATAATGTTTAGAAATTTTGAAAAATGTAAATGTATGTTATTTATCTGCAATAACTAACATAAATGTATATTAGCCTTTTCACACAAATACAAGGCTCCAATAATCTCTGGAAGTGCAAGTTGGTAATAATGTAGGGTTGCAAATTCAGACCCACATAAGATTGTGCATATATGTACGTTTCACTGATTGTCACATGAAGCGGGAAATCTGTCTACATCAAACTCACCTTCCCTACAAAGTCGCATCGCTTCTCGGTTTTTACCATACTCCTTAAAATTTTCTTCTAAGGCTGCTCCTGTGAGGATGTAACAAACAAACAAAATTATTAGTTTGTAGAGTTCTTTTTAGAGTGTCAGCTACATGGCAAATTATATTCTGATTAAATCCAAACCGTTCAGTGCAACAATGATATAAAATGAATTTGTCTTATGTCTGTCTCCCTTCTTACAGAAAACGGTTTAAATTCACCTGACAGGAAAAAATTCTTAAGATACAAAATGCAAGTAATAGATGTTTTCCTTCCCTCATTAAAAGCGAGCATTATAACAAACATAGATAACATAAAGGATTTCATATGGTCTAGAAGTCAAATACTAAAGAAACATCTGTTACAAAAAGAATTTTATAAGAATTAAAAATCAACTTTTTGCATACAACTTTGCTTTGGAACAAATAAGAGAGACTTCTCTGCAGTGGCTCCTTAGCTTTAAAATGCTTTCCTCTGAATATGAGTTAGAGTGACACCCCTAGCCATTCCTAGCCACTGCCTTCAAACACGTTCATTTAGGTATTTTAAAACTATCTAGTATTATATGCTCTTTTTATCTATACACTGAAGTGGTGAATGGCCATAAATGGCTTAAAAATGTTAGTAGGCAATCATCATCATCTGGAAAGACACTCTCTTTCAAAACCTGACCCTGGACTTTGATACAACCATGAAATCAAATCAACACCCTCCATTTATTTAACAAGTGGCAGATTCACCTCATAGCTCCACTGTTTTTATTCTGAAAAGGAGAGTTAGAATTCCTACCGTCAAACATTATATCACAAACTGCACGCTCAAATCCTATAAGCAACATAAATTTGAGGGGAAGCAAGTTTATAAGGTGTATTCTCCAACTTCTCAGGGTTAAACTAAATCTAGCCTTCGTTGAAGCCAAGATCAATGTGTGCTTATCTCAAAAACTGCCAATGCTGTAAAATGTTAGAATCTGCAGGGTGAAAAAAAAGCTGAAGATGGAAGGACCAACTCTGTAGGGCTCCTGAAAGTTCACCACTTCAATGGAAAATAGGCATTTGATCAGTTGTCCCACATGCTGGCAGATTACTGTCAGCTACTGTCTTACCAATAAGTCTGCAGAGCAATTGTGGTATTGATGTTCCAGGTTATGCCTTCATGGGATGTGAGGCTTAAAGAAAAGTTCTTAAATATAATGTCTATTTTAGCAGTACTTTGAACCTAGCAAGAGGCTTTGATTTCACAAGCTCAAGAGGTGGACACCATTTGGTGCCAGAGTATACACGACAATTTGAAATGTTGCATGTTTTATGCAGGCTTCAGAGGAAAAGTTTTAGTTTCTACTCTTAATTCTCTTCCAAATAAAGTTTTGCAGGTTGTAGTTGCATTTTTGTTGTATGGCAAACTGCCTTCTTCCTGGTAGTATATTTTGTATAAGCTACTGGAAAGTACATAATAGTTTTATGCAGCCTATTTTTAAATTATTATTACAATTCTGTCTCTTATTTTAACTGCTCAAAGATGCATGCGATAGACATTATGTATTACATCAAAACTTTCTTTATTCCTGGGGATCTGATACTTTCTAAGTCTGAAAAAATAGTTCATTCAATATTAGGATGCATTAATACTTTCCATATTTTAACTTTTATTCACAAGCACGTCATAAAACATATCCAGAATATCATTTCTATCATAATAATGATTTACAGGAGCACATCAACCTTCCTGCCATATTAACATTATCTTGTTTCATCTCCTTCTCCCTTGTAGCTAAGGAACAGCTAGGACACTTTTGCTTCCACTTTTAGTTGCAGTTCTGAAGCAGGAACTATAAGTTAACATTAATAAGCTTACCTAAAACTCACTTTGATTTATTTTAGATTTAACTTGAGTGTTGTTAATTACAATTTGTTGCTTCACTGAATGTGGCAAACTGCAGCTAACTAAAGTAAAAACAGGAGGACTTTGTAAACCCAAAGGACTGAGCTTGCTGATACCAAGTAAACCACAGTTAGCATAATGTTAAGCATAGCAAATATAACGTGAAAGTGGGAGAATCATCTGGTGGTCCAATACCATCAGTATGTTGATGAAACTTATCCTGGGCCACGTTCTGCTCTTGATGTCTTATTTCGGTGACTAAAGGCCAAAAAGATCTGGATGGGCTAAAATCGAACCCTACCTAACAAGAGTGTCTATTTGTCCATTGTGGTTCTCTGGCTACTCCAGTGACATCTCTAGATATGAAAGCCCTAGTCCTGAAAGAGAAGGCCTGTGACTTTGGGGTCCTCCTGGACTCAAGACTCCTACTTGAGCAGCAGCTGCAGGCTATGACTAGGGCAGTTTTTGCTCAGTTTTGACTTGCGTGGCAACTGGACTCTACCTGAGGCAAGACACCTTGCTACAGTGACACAGGGCCTCATTACTACTTACTTAGATTACCACAAAGCACTCTACTTGGGACAGCCTTTAAAGACCACTCAGATGACTTATTTTCCCCAAAATGTAGCAGCTTCGGTACTATTTGGCACTTCTTGGTAGAAGTACAAACAGCTTTGGATCCTGTCCTGGCTTCCTGTTGGCATTTGGTTGCCTTAAATTAAACTATTATTCAGTGTTGTCATATTGTGCGATCAAGGAAATGTGCCCTCTCGCTCATGATCCCCAACTCTGGAGCAGCATTTCCTCAGAAAGAAGGGCAGCGCCCTCTCTCCTAGGGTTCTGGAAATCACTTGAAACCTGGTTTTGCTTGAATGTATATAATATAAGTTATAAGATTACTGTATTGGGGGGGGGGGCTGTTTTATTTGATTTGTGTTGCTTTTAGATCCTTTTAGTCTAGGCTGTCTCTGTATGGTTTTATGTCTTTTTTGTTTTTATGGATATTTTTGGTTTTGTACGCCGCCTAGAGTCTACTGGTATTGAGCGGCTATAACAAATTTAAATAAATAAAAATAACAAAATTTAAAGGGATGGTTGTATCCTACAAAGCTCTTCCTATTTCATACCATATTATCTTCAGGAATGTGTTTCACTCATTAGAATCAGACCGACCAATTTTATCTCACCCAGAAGCAGCTAATGATTTCTCACTTTCGGAAGATATGAGGGGGAGGGGAAGCTCAGGGGTTGGGAATGGCCTCCCGTTAGAGTTTAGTTTAACTTAGCTCCAACTTTTAACTGCCATCAGAAGCACTTGAGAATATCTGTTATTCGGATATTTTGTTTTGAAGATTTTACTGTTTTAATACTGATTACTGATTTAATACCATCGGGAGTCCTGCAGAAGGGTGATGGGCTATAAATCTTACGACTAAATAAAATCATGCCTGCTAATGTTATATTAAATACTCTCAGAGTCTCGTTACACTGATTTCTACACAGAGCAAAGAAAGAGTCATAAGCCTTCTATTTTGTGTGATTTGAAGGAAGAGTACAGTAGACTTCCAAAATCCACTGGAAGCAAAACTTGCATTACGGGATGTCACCATAACAGAAATAACACCAAGAAATAGGCAATCGCTTTCTTGCTTGCCATGATAAACGAGTTGTGGAACTTACCGGAGATCTAGCTTTATCGTTTGTTTTAAGTGAACACCTCAAGAACAGAGAATGCCTTTATATTTAACTATAAAATCTTCCTCCAGTGAAGCTGAACTCCTGTTGCTTTCATACAAAAAAACCCCCTCCGTGCCGTTTTCCTGGCAGGAACATGAAGATGAATTACCATTGTCTTCTTCCAGGACTTCCCTCCTCCTCCCCCCCCCACCCCCAATAAATAAATAAATAAATCCCAAACTACCCCAGAGCTCTGGAATTTCCTGGTGGTCTCCCATCCGAGCGCTGATCAGTCAAACACACGTGTTGTTTTTTGTTTTTTAAATAATCACCCAAGGTCAGCTAGGCACTGCCACCTGCCTGGGCAAGATTTACCAGAGTGACCTACCTAAGGATACAGGCAGGGTAGCGCGAGGTAGAGTAAGAGACATAAACAAGACCTCCTTGGCCAACTCTCCCTCGCTGCCCTCCATCCCCCCACCCCACCCCACCTCTTACCCTGGGACAGATTATCAGACAATTCCGGCAGAAGAGCCTTAGGCGACCAGCTGTGTTAACCCTTTCGCTGCCGGGCAGACCCCTCCCCTCTCCCTCCCCCCTCCCCTCCCCCACGAAAGAAGGGACTCCCTCGCTGGCTCACCATCGTTCCCGTGAAGTTTCGCAGCATCGACCCAATGGCTCCAGGGCTGCCCCAGCATTGCCTCCGGGCTAGGCAAGGACCTGCGCTCCCCGACGGTCGCCATTGCTGCGCTGGTGGCGGTGGCTGTACTGGCGGGGATGGCGGTGGTGGTGGTGGTGGCGGGGCCGAGGCCGCTCTCGCCGCTGCCTCCTCCGTGCCGGGGCCGCCGCTGCTGCCTGCTGGCCGCCGCCGCCACCGCCGCTCTGCGTTGCTCCCCTCTGACGTCAGCCACGGCCCGCGCCGACATTCTTTCCGCTGCTACAATGTAACGAGAAAAGTCATCAGGCTTCTTTAAGGTGGCACCGCCGCTTAAGGAAGTTCCCAAAGAATCGCTCGCTCGCCGAGCTCTGAATCGGGGCTGCCGCTACGGGCACCGCGCCGGGAATAACAACGCGAGGCCTCGCATCGCCTTTGTTTCCCATTAATCTCTCCGAAAGAGCCGGATTGAACTGTCGGCCCCGGGTTTGGCTCTCAGCTCGGGAAGGGCACCAGCATTTTGCTCCCCGCGGCGCGCTAAAGAAAAGGAGGCAAGGCGATCGACGCTAAGGCGGCCGTAGGCATCGGAGGTCCCGGCTCGGCAGCCCCCCCCGCAAAAGTGCTTCTCGGGAGCCCGCCGTCCAAATTCAAGGCGGACGCGCCCCCAGACGGCCATCCGGGAGCCAACAGCCCAACTCAAGCGTCTCTCTTCGCCCGCTCCCACATCGCACTTCGCGGCAGCCCCGAAGTCGCGAAAGTCCACAGCGAAAGGAAGTTGTTTATTTTAGGCGTCTCGCAAAGTCCGGGAGCATCACAACTGCGCCCGCCTCTTTCCTTTCCTTTCCTTTCCTTTCGCAGCGACAGGGTCTTAAAGGGGACAAGAGGAACCGCCTCGGGCTTCCTCTCCCCGCCCCGCAGCCAGGAAGTCCGGGCGGCGATCGCCCCTCCTCAACGTCCGAAGGTTTCGTTTTACGAAGACTCCCCTCCCCCGCCCCAATTTTAAAAAAAAAACAACCACCCTACTCTTGACACACACATTGAACCCACGCCCTTGGCTGCGCGAGTTAGTCGTGATTCGTTTCAGGGCTACCTTAACACAAGACGCCTCCCTCCCACCTTAAAAGTTTTCACGTCAAGCACAGGAACGGAGGCTGAATAGGAAACAAGCAGGAAACTAACCTCATCTATGCAACTCATCTCCCGCCCCGCTCCCCCCCCCACACACCGTCCCCGCTCTCGCGGACACCTTCCTTCCACTAATGTCACCGACGATCTTGCCTTAAAAGGTCTCATTTAATATTTAAATCGCTTCGCATCGATCCGCCAATAAGAAAAAGTTAGGCTCCTGCTTGCTTGCGAAAGTCGCCGAGGTTGCTTTTTTTTTTTTTTTTACATCTGTCAAAACCAGGAGCGAAGAACAGGCTTGACAAATCCGGCGCCTGGGTTAAAAGGCAACAGCAAAAGCAACAATATATACAATATATACAATTATTTTGCCCCCGTAAAATCTTTAAAGATGATTAGGAAGAATTATTACTCGCTTAACTCTTTCCTTGCCCCCTCGGCTGAGGGAAGTTCATCTTAATATGAAAATGAAATCTGGCGACATTTTGGGGTATAACTTGTCAGATGTAACGTATTTAAGAAGGGTGGGGGTTTTTTTGCTATTTTTTTTATTCGGACTAGACTGATTTTGTAGACACATTTTACTTTACATAGGATGGCCGTTTGTTAAACTGGCAGTCCCAAAGGTGCTTTTTTTTCAAGAGGAATAAAAAAAGATGGTTTATACAATCTGAAGAGAAACCCTTGCAGCTACTACCTAAGTATTGTGAGATAGGCATACAGGGATTTTTGCTTAAGTGTTTAAAATATGCTTAAAATACATCAAAATATCACGAGACTTGAATCATTATAAGATTCAATTTAAATAAAGTACTGTTTTGGAGTATACGGACAGTAGTTTATAATAAGTATAAATTCAAAGGATGGATTTTATATTATCCAAACTTTTAAGAAAGTTTGAGAGCTGTCCTAAGGGCCTAAATGCAAAAAATGAGAAAATTATTCAAAATAGATTATCTCAATTAGAAAGGTTTAATTCTAATTTATACATTATAACCAGTGAATAAATCCAGATTGAAATACATTTCATGCAGTAAGCATATAAACTATTGCTCATATGACGTTTTCTTAAGACAGCTTGTTACATGGATTCCCTCCACAACATTATGAATCTCTATGTATTATCACATGTTCAGAAATTCTAGCTACTAGACACAATCCACACAGCAAACAAGTCTACACAATAAAGCTGATGTGTGACCAGCCACTGTGTAAAGCAGCATTCACATATTACAAAATGTAGACTGCAACATATTCATGTCCAATTTAAGTTACAGTGTTTTGCCATTTATGTGGATTCAAATGTTTGGAGTTAAGTTACTAAATATATGAACTATCCTTTCAGATAGTTATACAGTACACTCTTTTATACAGTGAGTTAAAACTATTAAGATGTCATTCAAATCTCATGGTGTACAGGCAATTGTGTAATGGCTTAAGCTTAACAAATATTGAATGCCAAGGTCCATTACTAAACCCTGAAGTCTTATGGGATACATTAGCAGTGAGATGCCAGCTACAGTTAGCACTACTCTGCCAGCAAAGCAGTTGAAGAGAATGAGTGAAGGAATCGGTCTGAAAAAATAAAATCAAAAGCTATTCAAGCATGCTATTTCTGCCAGCTACTACTGGAAAGAATTGGTCACATTATTTAAATGAATAGCATATTGAATGTGTATTGAATGTAATATTACAATTATAAATCACAGTTTACAAGCTACTTTCACACATCATAATAATCAAAGTACTGTAAAAAAAAAACCATGGGTTAGATTTAGGATGATATGTAAAATACAGCCATTCATTTTCAAAGCCAGAGATACAGGTAGGCTAACGAACCTTTTTTGAAAAAAAAATCAAAATACATAGTGGTTGTATTATTTATTCTAAATTTTACATATTTTTCTATCAAGTCACCAAGAGTTGCCTATGAATGATCAAGTGGAATTCTGTTTTCTATCTTTTATTTTCTTTCTATTGTTCAGGTGTTTCTGATGCTAATGCAGGTGACATAGCACTAGTCAAGAAAAAGGAGCTATCAACAGGTTTGAGAAAATTACAGAGAGAGAGGGAGGGATGGAGAGAGAGAGAGACAGAGAGACACCTAAGAACTTCCCTGAATGAAAATTGTCAGTGACCAGAGAAGACCATCTGCCTATAGCTGAGAGGATGCACTGATGAAAAAGAAACCTACAAGGCAGAAAAGAATATGCTAATGTCAAACTCTGGAATACTAACTTAAGAACTCTTTACTTCAGTATTTTATAGCAATTCATACTGATTTTCCCCCTCAAATTATGAAAATTGTTTCTGGAAGTAAGCAGCACAGTTTTTCTGAAAATATTCCTTTTATTCAAATGAGTTCGGCTTGTGATAGAAGTCCTTTGCATTTACAGTTATTTCTACCACAAGTATAACATGTTTTCTGATCATACGTTATTATTTATTTTAAAATTTTTTTCCATTTAAAAGGTTTTGTTTTATTTCCCTTCCAAACATTCTACTTTTAGCTTTGTTGTTTATCTACTTTTTAATAAAGTAGTTCTTTAACCTATATATAATGTATATATAATCTTGTTTTATTGTGCCATTTAACCTAATTAAATATTCTTAAATATCTCCGTTCTTACCCAAAATGTCTTGCATCCTATACAATGTGAGTCAGGTCTCAGAGATTCACCAACTATATTGTATAACTGACTCTTTTTAGATTTCACTGAAAGGTTTAGACAGTACTTAGTAAAGAAGAAATAGAGTATGATTACTCTTTGACAAATGTAGGAATATATGTTTGTAATCAGTTTGTGAGTGTTGAAAGATTGACATGATTATGTGCTAATCAACAACTTGACCAACATAGTTGCTGGTTAATAACTTTCAAAACAGTTGAACTAGAAATTAAAATAAGAATTAATTTTCTGATCATTGGAATTGCTACATCATTTGCCTTACTATTATTATAACAGCAGTTTCCAGAATTCACAGAATCTCCCACTAAAAGTGAATGTGAAGGAGTACATTTTGCAATTACAGATTAATTAATATACGAAGCTGTTTACTAAAAAGCCAATGTCAAGCTTTATGGAAAAGATTTTTCTCCTATTCGTAGTTTTCATGGAAACAACTGAAATAGTAACAAACTATTGGTGTTATATATTTGTTTCCTTGATATTATTTGTGTCTTTCTTTTTTTCTGTCTTACTCTTTCTGATCAGTTAGCTTTCTCAAGATTGAAATATTTAATATGGTTACTTGTGTGTTTTACCACACTTTATAAAAGAGCTTCAAATACTTGCACAGATAATTTGTGAAAATATTTTTTTGCTAGGGTAGTAGTTTTTATACCTATTGAATGTTATAATCACTCAAAATATTCTGGCATAGCATTATTAATACTTTAGGTACAAAATACAAGAAAAGATTAAGGAACTGTGGCTGTACATTCCAAAATAACTTTGCCCTCCCTTCTGCCCAATATTTATAAATATCTTATGCCAAAACAAAGTGGCAACAAGATGAAATTCTTTAACATCTAACTCAGAAAGGAGGAAAAATGTATTTTACATCGTACAGAGAATCTGTGGTCTCAGAAATTATTTTGCAATCATTTTAAAGTTCATGAATATTATTATTTACCTTTCTTATCACAAAGGGATAGAAAAGTATTTGTTACACAAAATACATGTCATGTTTTATTTGAAATATGCTATTAGTTTTCACTGAGGCTATGGGGTAATCTCATCATACATCTGTAAACTTTAAAGATACTTGACAATAGATACATTAAAAACATCAAATTAAGTCTACTAAATGAATTAAAAGTATATTTTTGAAAGTATAATATATATATAACTTCAGAAGAAAAATAAAGATTCCAGGAAAAAGTAAGAAAAATATGAGAACACGAGTTTAATAATTTTCTAAGAGAAAGAGATATAGTTCAACAACATGTGGCTGATATGACTGCTAAGACTACAGGCGAGAGGCTGAATTGCAAATGAATGAATCAAGCAACCTTGAAAGCAACATCAAACAGATGCATCATCCTCTCTTTAACATTTGTTGCGGACCAGAATATATGATGGAATAATGTGAAGATGCCTTGATGTATATGCTTCATTTATCATTATCATGATATGCAATACATACTGGCTAGAAATAGGACAGTATTTTTTATTCGAATCAGTAGCCAAATGATCAGCCAGATTTAATTGCAGGAATACTCAACTTTAAGAGAAAGTTGATCATGAAGTACATCACTGGAACACATGGTCTCTTTGGTAGGTGTACTGGCTTAAGTGCTAAGTGTGGAATACCAAAAGTGGGGTCTGCCTCATTTGCACTGTCTGCTATGGCTTGATGAAGCATCTAAGCCAAGATCACAAGATTAGGACACATTTGTTCAAACTGAAATAATGAATAACTCAAATGAAGATCCAGAGCTGCATAAATTGGCATTGAAGCATATAATAATCCATGGTCCAAATTGCAGCAGAATCTCAGTGTGTTGCGAAAATGGTACACGCGGTAACAAGTGTGCAAAGCCATTCAATAAGCGTACAACAAAAGACGGTCTTCAGAAATGGGATGCTTTAAAGGACATCAAGCAGGACAACAGAAAATGCCAAAAGAACCAGAATCCCCAGAGACATTTGTTTGTCCTCTTGTTAACAACAATCAACAATCATACTTAAGAGAAGCTTTGTCAAGTTTTAATTGAAAAGAAACATGTGACTGAATGAGGGAGAAGGAAGTTATTCTGAGTTCCTATTGGATGCTGGAGAAGACAAAATCAGAGTCATCATATTGCCCCTAACATTTTGGGTCCTCATTTTACCAACCTCGCATGGATGGAAGGCTGAGTCTACCCTGAACTGGTCAGGATCGAACTGATGGCAGTCGGCCAGAGTTAGCCTGTAATACTGCATTCTAACCACTGTGCCATAATGGCTCTTCTATGAAAAACAACAAAAATAACAAATAGTAACACACTGTGTAACTTGTCAAACAAAGTGATTTTTGCTTGCACAATTTTCTTTGTTATTTATCCTTTTAAAAACAGCTACTAAGTATAGGTAGTCTCCAGCTAGTGATAGTTCAAAGTTACAAGAAACTACAAAAAAGGTACTTTATGTCCCAGTGTTGAAGTTACAATGGCCTCCACCCCTGTGGTCATATGCCCACATTTTGGGCACTCAACAAACAACCTGTGTTTACAATTGGTGTTTATGTCCAGTTTCTGGCAAAAAAAAAAGCGCCCCTAGTGAACAATGGGATCATTTGATGACCATGTTCACTTAAAAACTGCCGTAAGAAAGGGCTCAGCCACATGATGACCCACTTTAAAAAATATGATTTACAAGCATAACTGTGGACACAATTATGGTTGTAAATCAAGAACTACTTACAGCTGATGTTAACTAGAATTCAATATATTATAGTTTCAATGCACTGAAGCTAAATTCTCCAACTCTCTCATAATAAAGTTCCTCTAAGAAAGAAAAAAAACATGTCTTGTGCTGTATTATATGTACCTGTGCATATATGCAATACTAGATACATGCCTTATAGTGTTCCATGAGGCCAATTCCAATTGTGAAATACATAATAAATTAATTAAGTTTAACCAAGAGAATGTATTCCACAACAATAAGAAAAAAGCACTATGCTTGTAAACCAACATACAGATATATCTGACACTGAATGAGTTATTTTAGCTTCTTGCCCCAAAATATATATAAAAATAAAAAGTAGACATTAAAAGTCCAGATTCGGCTTATATCGGCCTAGGAACCTTTCAATTAAATTGAACTAAACCTTTTATTAAAAGTTGTATTGTGCAGGAATGTATGTGTTTGAATAGAAGGAAAAAAGTTATCTTGTAGATCTATATTAAATGATCCATAAAAATGGTCACCAACTTGACAGTGGAAGCAGTAAATTTGTGGTGACCAACTGCCAATGTCTAATGTAAAGTGAGAGAATGCTTCTAAGCTTCTCACATTACAAAAAAACTTGAATTGGGGAAAGTTCTGTCAGGTGCCAGGAAATCAGGAGATTCAGGCAGTTTAAATGAGTGTAAAGATTTATTGCAAGCTTAAGCTCTCTAAAAGAATCTGAACTACAATGGTCAAGGAAATTAGTGGGAGTTAAGAATAAAAAGGAATTCAAGGTTGGTTGGACTTAGATTTCTTGTGGGCATGCAGGGACTCATGACTGATGACACGTTTGACCCCTCCCTTGGGTTCAGACTGGTCATCTCCTGCAAGGTCTTCCATTATAATTATGAAGTAGCAAGACTTTTTCCCTCCTTTAAGTTATTTCACATGGTCATTCATATATGAAATCAGTCTTATGTTTCACAAGGCTTTGGTGATTCTCTCTCACTCTCTATATGAAGCAGAGTATAGTTGTAACATCCAGTGTAAGAATTGTGGGTGAATTGTAGCAAACCATAAATAGCTAGCTACAACTTCAACCCAAAAATTGGAACTTTAATTAGGAAGGAAGCACTGCAGTGAAACTATAAAAATAAAAATAGAAATTCTGAGCCTTTGAAATGGAATAGACTATGAACATTAAGAAAAATAAAATCAAGATAACAGAAAGGTTCAGGACAGGTCTCTCTATCTTACTCTTAGAATAGGCACATAACAAATGCACCTCATCAATTACAAAAATAAAAATAAAAATGAAGCACTTCTGAAAAATCTTGCTAAGAAAACTGCAGGGACTTGTCCTGGCAGTCTCCAAGTTGGACATGAGTGAACAGAAGGAAAAAAAAAACCTCAACAAGAGTATTAGATACAGAAGGACAAGTTTTCAGAATCAGTCAGTCAGTCACAGGCTCATTCATGAGGAAATGCTAAGTTAACTCTTTATTATTAGATTATAACAACTGCTCTCCCTGTTTTGTTTTGTTTTTACTATTGTTATATACAGTCATTAGAAACAACTTGTCTTCATGTGGAGCTTGCAGAAATGTAACTGAGTGATCATTGTGCATTTAAGTGGAAAGCAAATGTGAGAAATTGAGTTTTGATACAGTGTTTAACAGTGTTTGTCAATGAATATTTCCTAAGGATTTTTCAAGCCCTCTTGAGCCATAATAAGATCATGCCCTCTACTGAGAAAGCAAAGAGTATGCATAATACAAGAGAAAGCAAGCCTCAAGAGAGCAAATGAAAGAAAACAACTGCATTAATTATCAGAATATGAAATGAAAATAACTTATGCTCAATCACATCATTAAAAAAAAGCTCACATTTTGATATATAATAAAATGCTATGTTATAGGAAATTAAACTTTAAAATATATAATCAAAATCACAGCAATTAAAAAGTTCAGAGTAAATCAGCCAAGGTCCTATTTAAATACGCCAACTGAAAAATATACCTGACATCTATTTAATCACAGTTGTATTTAACAAGAAGAGACTACTCAAATACTTTCAAATTTCTGGTCCCTTCTTAGCTCCTCAATAAGGAGAAGGTCTGACTGAATTCAATGGCATTTAGTTTTAAGTAACATACACATCTGTAGGACTATACAGTACATTAACTAGTATTGGGCAGCTTACATAAAGACTCAGAAAACTTAAGTAGCTATTTGGTAGGCACAGAACAACAGGTTTATATAGCGTGATCCCTCTGTCGCTTCATTCTTTTCAATTTATATGTATTAAGTTCAATCCTTTTTTCTTAACCAATTAAAGCTGTCCAAAATTCCACATTCTACAAAAATATCTCTCTCTTCAACTAGATGATGGGGAGGGAAGTGGGGGACGACTGTTAAATCTAAATGATTTTAAAAGCCTAATACCTGTTAGTTTTTATCCCCTGCCAATTTAGATTTCACATTAGGCTGGCCATCACTACAGTACTCTTCTACATGCCATGAATCAATCAGTATTCCAGCAGAGAGAGACAAGAGCCCTCCGTTTCATCATTTCAGTGGTTAAAATTACAGAGCATCAACTCATTGTGGAATAATGAGGATTCAGAAACAGATTTTTTTTTATTGAGGTTGAAACTAGGAAACTAAATTCATACGTACACAGCACAAGGAGGAATAATCATATTGCTCACTACTCCCACGAGTCACTCAAATTTTAAAGGGATTTGATTATCTGATAATCATTAAAACATGCTTTGCGATAGATTAAAATTAACATATCAAGCATTAGAGAAATTGTGACTCTTTGACCATTTTAAGTAGGGCAGGGACAGCAACAGCTGCCAAATCCTTTATTAGTTGAAAAATTAGGTGCTGTAAGGAAAGATACAAGCCCAGAGAGCCATGTCATAATCTGCTCCGTGTATGCCCAAATATTATTAGAATCTTTCCCAACCTTGGGATCTGGATGACAGATGGAAGGGAAACAGCAACAACAAGAAGGTCAAGTCATGATCACATGTATCCTAAAAATGGTTGCTCCTCAATAAAACCACAGCCATCTCTAAGGCAAGTAAGGAGCTGCAGGCAAGGATGCCTGTAACTGGCAGACAAACCAACATGAAACATAACTGAGGCCACAGACTGATCCTGATTCAGTAATCTGTGGCAGCTTTATCTAAAGCAAGTGGAATATCAGACACACAAGAATTCACCGTAGACATTTGATGGGGATGCTAGTTATGTTTGTTGTAATATTATAGTTGAGAAGTTGTGTCAGGGAGAGCAACAAAAAGGATGCGAATGACTAGCTGTCTGCAAGGAGTATAAATCCTTCCATTCTCCCCTATCCTGTCAGAGCTGAAGAAGCTTCTTGGATGAGAAGCGAAACGTCTTCGAAGAAAAAAAACAAGAAAGTCCGGTTGCCTCCTGAAAAAAGCACCTTTGGGACAACCATGACCAAGGTAACTGAGGAGCTCTACAGACTTTTAGCTATACAATTTGGGATGAACACCCTTTAAATGATGTAGGACTAGGAATGGATTTCTAGAGAAAAAAATTGCAAACAACACAATTGGGACTGCACCAGGAGTACTACTCAGGTGACCCTGAGGACACAGATAAATCTCCAAGCGCTCCAACGACCCTCTAAAAGGATGGAAATGACCAGCTGTCTGCAAGGAGTATAAATACTTCCATTCCTCACTATCCTGTCAGCTTCTTGAATGAGAAGTGAAACATCTTCAAAGAAAAACCAAGAAAGTCCAGTTGCCTCCGGAAAAAAAAAACATTTCGGTCAGGGACAGAGGTATCTATACATTTATAAGATCACTGAACTCCATAATAGCACATTTCCTAGGATATGCAGAAAGACTTGGAATGGTGGCAGATTAAAAAAAACACCCTACAAATAAATTCATCTGGTGAAGACTTACTACAGCCATGGTGACACAGCCATGGTGGTTAGAATGCAGTACTGCAGACTACTTCTTCTGACTGCCGGCTGCCCAGAAGTTTGGCAGTTCAAATCTCACCAGACTCAAGGTTGACTCAGCCTTCCATCCTTCAAAGGTCGATAAAATGAGGACCCAGGTTGTTGGGGGCAATATGTTGACTTTGTAAACCACTTAGAGTTGGCTGTAAAGCACTGTGAAGCAGTAAAGTCTTAAGTGCTATTGCTATTGCTACAGCTCACATGAGATCAGGAAGGAGATCCTGGATTAGAACATTGGTTTATTTATTTATTTATTTATTTTTACATTTATATACCACCCCATTCCGAAGACTCGGGGCGGTTTACAGCTTATAAGCA
>JANHFL010003322.1:57504-68891 GCA_032468155.1 Oxyrhabdium leporinum
GAAACTTGGTTTATACAACAGAACTTGATAAATGGCAGAAACTATGGGATGGGAACTATAAATTAACAATGTCAACTGCATATAAAGAAAACTTATATAAGATGTTTTATAGATGGCACTTTGCACCAGTGAGATTGGCAAAGATGTATAAAGTTAAGTCAGCTAAATGTTGGAAGTGCCACCTGACACCTATGTAGTGGACATGTGTAGAAGCAAAAAAATATTGAATAGAAATACATATATGGCTGGAAAAGATGATAAAACAGCCTGAGTTAAAACCAGAAATATTTTTGTTAGGGATTTTACCTGAAACTTACAGTAAAGAGAATGCATATTTAATTATTCATGTATTAACTGCAGCTAGAATTTTATTTGCACAAAACTGGAAAAGTGTCCTACTGACGACAATGTGATTAGGGAAATATTAGAATGTGCAGAAATGAATAGATTAACACATGCAATTAAGGAGAAAGAACAAACTGAAGATTATATGATATGGGATTTATTCTGTTGATGGTTAGAGAACAAAAACGGAAGATAGAAACAAAAGAAGGAGATTAGTGAATTATAGAAAGCATGTGAATATAGAGATGTAAACAATATGATAATTGTTATCAATATAACTATTAAGATTACTATGTTTAACAATATTATCATATCTTTTTTTAGAAGACATGTTAAGAGGAAGAAATGGAAAGTTTTATTACATAAAACATTAGGATTGTAAGAATAGAGAATCAATATTAAAATAATGAATACTGTTGTAAATTTTGATGGTTATGGCACAGATACCTGTAACCAGACAACACACTGTTTAATGCAAGATGGAATGTTTACATTAAAAAAACACAAAAATTATTTTAAAAAAGGAAAAAGAAAAAAGATATGGACTCACAGATATTGACTTGCACCCGGCCATCATGGCTCTGATCAACTACTGCATGCATCTATGGGTATATATGGTTAAACTAGTTTCAACTATATTTCATTTTTCTGCGCGTATGATTCATTTAATTTCTTTTTCTTATTGCATCTCATTCCTTTTCTGTACTCAGCATATCACTGGTTCCCCTAAAAGGGAACAGCGCGCTAAGTATGTATGTTGCACTTAATCATTTGACTGAATGACTGAAAGACAAGGTATAAGATTTCAGACTAAATATATCTGGTTCAGATTTTATTATGCAGTTTATTCATCACAAGAGTATTAAACACAGAAGGTATGCAAGCTTCGGTAATAGTTTAATTTCAGGGAGAGAAAGCACAGCTATGAATCTTTTTAAGTATTTGCCCAACCAATCATTTCTGAGAAGAGAGAGCAAGAGGTTTTATTTTAGCTGAGTAACTCCTCAGATTCTGGTTCTGTAATAGTAACAGGACAAACTATAAAAAGCTTTTTTTAAAAAAAAAAAGGAGAAAGGATTTTAGATAAACAGCAATGCTATCGAAAGATGCTACTGAAACCTTAACTGATTTGTAGATTGTAAGTACCAGAATTGCATGTTTCTAGGTACATTGCATTTCATCGCAAAAAGACGCTTGCTATGGAGGTGAACGTTGGAGATGATCTGTCCTGTCTATAAGCAATCTGAGAATGACCTGCATTGCTTGGGATAGAAGATAATTCCCTCCAGATTATGCCTCTTGCTGCACAGAGAATAGCATTATAATATCACCAAAATTAGATCCTCTCAAATGCTGGCAACCTACATCCTGACAGCACTGAGTCTAGAGTTAGTCCAAAAGATGTCACTAACTTGCAACTTTCAATGTAGCTGAAGGGTCAATTAGTTTTTTTCACATGGCAGAGTGACCACCTCGTATTTCATATGGCCTCTTCTCATTTAGCTGCTTCTCTCTGGAATTGACTCGCCCTTGAACTACATTTGGAATCTGATCCCACAAAGTTAAAAAGGGACCTTTTCTTTTTTCAGAAAGAAGCTGGAAGAATCGGACTTTACAGTTGCAACACTCAACAAATAATTTAGATTGTAGAAATGACATTCACTGAGCTGACGGCTTTATTTTTGTATACACACGTGTTTATCATTTGTTGAATTTTTATTGCTATTTCCTATACCGTTATTGTAGTTCTTAGCTTATTGTGGCAATTGGGACTGGAGTTACTATTGCTCCATGACATGGTTGTTAAACATGAATATGATCGTGTTGTTACCGGTAGTAATGACAAATTCCAGCAGTCCAGATTGCTGTCATTAAGCAAGGACTGCATGAATTGTTAAGTGAGGACCTCACATGACTATGATTTCCAACTCCCCACTGGCTTCCCCACTGACTTTGGTTGTAGGAAGCCAGTAAGGAACAATGGAAATCACAAGAGTTGTCAATAAAGCTGCAACCTTGATGTGGGTAAACGGGAAGACAGGAGAAGAACAGAGGAGATACGTCTTAAGTATCTTAAGCCACCATCAAACAGAGTAAAACAGTTGAATAAAAGAAGATGTTTTTCCTTCAGAAGCAGTGGATGGTCCAAAAGAGAGGAGAATAAGTGAAGAAGCCCATCAAGACAAAGTACAATGTAAAAAAGCTGCAAGAACTCAATATGTTGGCCATTAAGGGAAACAGAAGAAATGTCAGAGAGAGGGGACTTAACACAGAACACGTTGAAGAAAGAAATGTTGATGCATAGTAGTAATAATATAAAGCTTAGTATATATGTAATTGTACTAGAGTAATAGGTACTAGAGTAATAGGTAATATTAAGAGTCTATTGAATAATAATAGTAGATAATACAAACTTCTGAGTAATATAATTGAAGAGAATACAGTAGAACCTCTGGTCATAAATGCTTCTGATCACGACCAAATTGGGTTCTGGCCAAAAAAAATCACATTTTTTTTCTTTTTCGTGGCCAATTTCCCCTTCTGCGCCATTTTTTTTTTGTAAGTGCCAAATTTCCAAAATTAGGTACGGGTCACGACCAAATTGGGTTGCGACCAAAGTTATGGAACAAATTATGGACGTGACCAGAGGCTCTACTGTATAGAGTAATAGCAATTATCATAGTAACAGAATAGTGATAGCAATAGAATAGAATATAGGAAGCACACATATATCACTTTGGTATGTTTGTTTTTACACCCCTCACTCCCAGATCTCCAATTCTCACAGGAGTTATAAAGAAACCATCTGTCCAGAATCCAGTGCTTTTGTGTCTCTCAAGTCTGGGGTAATCCAATTGAGCATGGTTTAAAAAAAAGGACCTGTGACAGGGATGCTGTGACATGACTGTGACCAGGCTGCGATGGCCAGAACTATGAGGACCCGCATTCAGCAATATTGCACCTTTGAATAGTCACTGAATGAATAGCCATAACTCAAAGAATATTTACACTGCATTTAGATATAAACACATATCAACCCTCCCACCTAAAATAGCAAATGCTTACTATGTTTTTACTTGGATTCCGGATACTTTCTAGAAAAGTTTATTCATCTTAAGGCTTACAGGGTAAAGTAAAATTATAAGTCTCAAAATAAGATTAATAAAGTTCTTGTTTCAAGATGATGAGAATTCATGATATTAATTAGCTAATTTTTAGAAGACTCCAGGGGGCTACACAAAATGGTTTGGGAGTTGCACGTGGCCCTAGATGGCCTCAGTTTATGCATGCATCCCTGGTTTTATTAATTCAAATTTTTTATTTTTACTGTTTTTATTTTTAATGTTCGCAACACATGCATTCCTGGATTATTAATTTAAAATATTTGCAAAATAATGTTATCTTTGAACAGTAAGATAAAACAGCAGTTTATTCCTGTTGTAAGGGGGTGACACTTTCCTGTTTAATGTGCTCAATTTCCCCCTTTCTCTGAATAATATATGTGACTCTGTCTTCTTTAAAAAAGGGGGGGGGAGTATAATTTTCCCTTACAGGAAAACATTTTTCTTATGCAACAGATATCATTATCCCCAGTACTCTTCATTTATTAGTAGAAGATCACTGGTCTGTCATTAGACAAAATATTTAATAAGAACATGGTCCAAAATCTACTTTCTCTCAATATTAGCACGTTTTGTAACATGTGTACATGTGTATAAGTGAATGCATTGATTAGTGGGGTCACAATACCTTAAAATCTGGTAAAACTCAGGTTGATATATCAATTGATCATCATCTGCCTGGATTGTGGAAGTTTCCTTTTACAGCTGATTAAATCTGCAATGGAATACATAATCAAATCACTATTACAGTAATAAAATTTTGCCCTTAGCAAAGTAATGCAGGTTATACAATACTAATAAATCTTCAGCTTATTAGAACCCAACTGCTTAAGCTTAACCATCATAAAGCTTTTTTATTTGCAAAATAAGTTTAAATTCTATGAAAAGTATATTCTAATCGTATGTAGGGAGAACAGAATGTACCCCAGGATCTTCTTAAAGACAATTAAAGGCAAGAGGGGGTCAAAATGATGAAAAGGACATCACAATGCAAGCCCTGTCCCTTGTGATGCCACATGCATGTCCAAAAGGGGCAGAACCTGTGCCACCATATCACCCTGTTGTTTTTCAACATTCAAAGCAGACAGATCTTGAAAAACCTACCAGCTCAATGTACAGTATAAGCAATATGAAACAATTTATAGCAATAGCTTGATATCAACAACTATCTCGGTGTTCTGGGAAAGACTCACCTATAGAGCAAACTCAAAAGCATAGATTCTGAGCAATCACTCACTATTTGATTTCTCTGTCTGATATTTTGGGTTTATTTTTGTAATTGTAAACACAGATATCCAAGCTTCTTACTTCTGTCCTAACAGTCAGTGACGGTTTATTTATTTAGAAAACATATGCAGATATTGTTCTAAGCAAATAACTCTTGGTGGTTCACAATTTAAAAAAGATAAAAAATAACATACAGATTCAAAAAAGTATAATAAATACAAAATTCAAAAGCCGACCTAATCTTTAGTCACAAATTCATCAAATCAGGTTCCACCAACAACCTGGTACTTAAGCCTATGGGAAAAAACACTATTTTTTAACAGACACATTATTGTCAGTAGCAGATTCGTCTCCATCAATATAAATTTGAACTTCCAGATAACACTAAAACACAGACAGAAATGTTAATGCCATAATCTGTATGCCCACATTGTAGTTTGGCTTCTTAATTAAACTATCTGAATATAAATATCCAAACTGCAAAAAATGCACATAGGAATATTATGCAGTGATTTCATTAAAAAAAAATCCTTAATTTACTGAATTTCCAAAAAGTAACCGAAAGCATATATAATTTAATATTCAACATTATCTATATTTTAGTAAATCTGGTTAAGTTCCACAACAAATTGTGTACAGAAAAATTAAAGTTAAAATTTGGATTTATTAACTACATTTTGTTTAATTAGATAAACTGCCAAGCTCATTTTTTTTCAGTTTAAAAATTATTAGAGTTAATAGTGTGAAAAGGCCTCATAAAAGAAATAAGAAACCGGCTATTAAAAATAAAGGTGTACACAAGTAAAGGTTACTATTTCACATCTCAAGAACAGACTGCCAAAAGCATAAGTTGAATAAAATATAAAATACATCTGCACACAACCAACAGGAGGAGCTAATGTTTACAAAGCACATGGATTTTACAAATCTACAAAGTCTTTTGTTAAAACAAAACACAGAAGATGGCGCTTTTCATTTATTCATAAATATTTCTTAACAGTTCTCTAATGCTTCACTATTATGAAGCATTTATATTTATCTGTTCAATATTAATTTACTAGCCCCCCCCCCAAAAAAAACCCCCACCAAACAAACAAAAGGAAAACATAATTTCAGTGTCAGTAATTTAGGTGCCACAGCACTAACCTTAAAAAAGAGACTTGTTCATTTACAGGTACAATGTCACATCGCTATGCACAATGTAAACAAAAGACAGTGGCATGCACCCAAGGCTAAGGATGTCAGCATTTTTCAAACACCTTTCTGGCTGTTGCATTTTATAGTGATGCAATTTGACCTACATTTCAGTGGCCAAAGACAGAGACACAGAGAGAGAGAGGGAGAGAGAGAGAGGGAGGGAGGGAGAGAAGGAGATAGAAAAGGTAGCAGCGGTGGTGTTGGTGGTGGTAGCTGTGGCAGGAAGATGTGTGCGAGACACACACACACACAGTGAGAGACAGACAAGTTGACGGTGGGGAAGAGACTGAAATTGTTTATCCACCAATCCACTAACCGGGGTTTTAACAAAGGATATAGAGTGGAAGCCGAAATCTTTTTTAAAAGTTTCAATGACTAAAAATATTCTATTTACATAATGTCACAAACATAACACTACAGAAAGTGGAAAGCATAAAATAAGGTCAGGGTATTTGATTTGGGGACAAAAGTTAATACCATCACTAAACCAAGGAGAAGAATCCTAGAATAAATGTTGTAATGTGGGGGTTCTTATCAACTTTTCACATATGTTATCATTAATACCTTGCATAATTCAAATCTTATTTATTTACTGGAGGATTTTTTTGCTTGCATAGAAACATGTTCACGTTTCTACACCCCATTCTACAAAGGCCATTTTTGGTGGCTTTTCTTACAGCACCTTCCCAAAGGAAGCTGTCTGGCAAATTGAGCTCAAACATGTTGTAGCTCAAGAAAGCTATTGGCGTCCCCAACTTTGCAGGACAATAATCTTCACTTAAAAGAACTGTATAATATAGGATCTCAATCTTGGGTTTTTCTTCGCCCATCCTATTGGCTATGGAATATAATCAAGCAAAACTTGTAGGAAAGCCGAGGATAATGGAAATAGAGCCAGTTAGATCTGAGCAGTGCTTCAAACTTCTTCAGTTAAGAAAGACTTCAGTATATTATCCCCTTCCTTCTAATTTCCAGCCATTGGAAATCCCAAGCCACAAGGCTTTTACCTTGGCTCAGTGCCCCCCACCCCCTTTTGCTGTTCTGGAAGGCAGATATACGACATGCTCTTTAGCAGACAGAGCGTGCCCATGTTGTACCAAACAGGTCAAAACTGTAACACATGTCTTTCTCTTCCACCCATTTTAGAGAGGTAATCGTAATGATCATTTACACTCTCTTCCTGCATGGGGGTCCTGGCTATACAAGTCATTGCCACACTGCTTTTAGATGAGAACCTTGCTATAAGGTACAGATAATTCTTGACTTGCGGTCACAACTGAGCCTAAAATTTCTGTTGCAGAGCGAGACATTTGTTAAGTGAGTCTTGCCCTAGTTTACGGCCTTGCTTGCCACAGTTGTTAAGTGAATCACCACAGACGTTAAGTTAGTAACATGGTTGTTAAGTGAATCTGGATTCCCCATTGACTTCGCTTGTCAGGTCACAAAAGGTGATCACATGACCCCGGGATCCTGCAACCTTCATAAATATGAGTCAGTTGCCAAGCGTTCTGAATTTTGATCACGTGACCGTGGGGATGCTGCAACGGTTGTATGTGTGAAAAATGGCCATAAGCCACTTTTTTTCAGTGCCGTTGTAACTTTGAACGGTCACTAAATGAAGGGTTGTAAGTCAAGGACTACCTATAAAAACACTGCAAAAGTCTGTGCAGCGACATAGACCTCAGTAGATTCTGACAGACTATTTCTGGCCCAGATAGACCACTATTTACATCCATGTACCATGTAGTTAATTTTGTATTAGCTTCAGCATGTTGATTAGTGTCTTAGGCTTCACAGCACTGCATATTTATTTAGGCTTGGGATGGCATTATTATATGCATGTATGTATGCATGACCATCATACTGGTGTGTATGTACCGAGGCTTAAGAACATTTTAAGCAATATAAACTGAAACAGCTGTTTTTTTCTCTCCCAAACCTTTTAGCTCTAAATTTTAACCTCTAAATGTTAATCTCCATTTTCTAGTCAGATAACTCTTAATGTTTATTACTTAGCCCTTCCTCTAGGTTTAGAAATAATTTCAGCCGTTTTATGGCTCAGGATTTCATGTGTTGCCTTTAGCAGTTTTGTACTTTTCTGTACTGTTTAGTTTTATATTGTTCACTTTTAGTGCTTATGTAAACTCTGGACTATCTTCCCCTACTACAATTTTAATGTAGTCTTACTTTTGCACGTATACTGGTCTCGGACCATAATAATAAAAGTTGTAAGCTATATTGTAACTCTTTTTATATCATGTGAGAATCAAATACATAATTCTGCACTCAGAATTTTAAAACAACATAAATAAATAAAAGAAAAAAACATTTTACATTTCAGAACTATTTACTTCTTTTAACATTTGATACATAAATCATCTATCTTAGTACCGGTAGTAACCAAAAAATAATCACATTTGCTAAAATGGAATTTTCTGTACCTTTGCTTTAATTACAAAGTCACCGATAGATGAATTCACTATTAAAAGAGATTATTACCGTTAGAAGGTACTTCTGTATTCCTTCTATTGTTTCACTAGTTAATATTGAAATGTTCACATTTGTTGAAGCTGCTCTGAACCTATGCTGTGTAATATGGAATCTACAACTATCTATGCTGTGTAATATAGATCTACATCTATCTTTGTAAACTGATGACTTTGAGTGAATTATAATTCCTGGTGACTACAGGCACACAACCATACAGTTTCTTTGGCAGACCTTCAGAAATGGTTTGCTGCTGCCTTCTTTTGGGATGTGTATTAACTTTCCAGTTTAGTCTACACCTCCAGGACTTCCTGGTTTTTTTTCCTACCAAGTACTAATCAAACTTGACTCTGCTTAGCTATCAAGTCTAGGCAATACCTGCTTTACATCTTATTAAAAATTAATTTAGTTTAATGTATTCCATTTACATGGCTGCTCACTTGTCATGACAAGCAACTCTGGGCAGCTAACATCAAAATACATCAAAATACACAAAGACCATTATGGCAATGGGAAAATAACTTGCGTTAGCACAAATGAATGGCTCACACAACATCCTGGCCCAGTGCCAGAGGGAAGAGTCGTTTTCAGAGCCTTTTACAGGGCATTGGAGTCACAGCTATCCAACTTCTTTGGGGGTGGGTGGGGGTGGTGAATGCTGTTCCACAGGGCACAGCAATATAGAAGGCACATTTCTTAGATTACATAAATCAGAATGAGTCTGGTAGCAATTTTTTAGATTAACAATTTTGCTTAAGGCATGAACTTTCATGAGCTGTAGCTTATTTTGTCAGATGCATGGAGTAGCTAGCTAGATTAATGTGGAATGTGGATACATTGGGATGAGGGAAAAGCGGAAGGGAAGACAGAATAGTTATAACAGACAAGATTCCTTAGAAGGCAGATAACAAACATCTATCAATTAGTACGTAATTAGCCTTGTGCTTGTTAAGTCTTTCTCAGCTAACCTGAAATCTCTTGATGTAAGCTCAACTTTGTCCAGATCAATTATTTGCAAAGTTTTTGTTCCAAAATCACAACTTTTGAGATTTGAGATGAAATGTCCTACAAGAGGAAAATGCTTAATAATACTTTGTCTCTTCTGAGTTTTAATCTTAAATTTCTGTCTACTTACATTAATGGATAGATGGTGAGGATGCAGATTTCCTGTATGCCATGCTTTTTATCTATTGTTTTACAATGAGATTAAGGAAGTGAACTTGTCCATAGTTATGTCCAGGTTTAGATTGGTGGCTGAATAGAAGTTTATTGTTTGTTTATTTATTTATCTATCACGTTTGTATCCCATCACAATTACAATACACACCCCTTATCCTGTAGTTCAAAAAGCAAGAAAATAGAAAATAAAATGAAATATAGAAACATAAAAATAGGACAAGTAAAGCTTAAATACATTCTTGGTATCAGGTCCAAAAGACCTCTGGAAAAGCTCCATCTTTAGTTTTTTCTAGAAAGTGGAGAATGTTGGGCAAATCTCCAATTGGGGGCTTATTCTAGAGCAGGGGTGTCAATCTGGCGGCCCATCGGCCGCATGTATCATGTCCAGGCCATGCCCACACTAGCTCTGCAGAGGCAAAAAACATTGTGATATGTCATGTGATGTCACGTGATGTGATCGAGTTTGACACCTGTGTTCCAGAGGGCCAGCCCCATCACTGAAAATCAGTGTTCCCCCATCCCCACTGATCAGTCAGGCCAAGTTAAGTGGGAGATGAAGTCCTGCAGATTAACCATATACCAGGCCATAAACGGCTTTATAAGTCAAAGCAAACTTTAAATTGCACCAAGAGGCAAATAGGAAACCACTGTAGAGCCTTCAAAACAGGTATAATCTGTGTCTACTTTTCTGAGGACCTGGACCACAGTATTTCCCCCCACTGAAGTGTCTTAAAGGGTGGTCTCTAAAGGTCACCTCTTTTAGAGTGTGTTACTGTAGTCTAATTGGAGGTGGGGGGGTGGGAGAGTAATGGAGCTGTTAAGCCAGGGTAGTCATGGCCCCTCATTCCAAACAAGGCCACAACTGGCGCACCAACTGAAACTTGGCAAAGGCTCTCCTGGTCATAACCCCACCTGCTAATCCAGCAGGAACTATGAGTCCCAAAAGACCCCCAAGTTGGAAACCTGCTCCTTTCAAGGACAGTGAAACTCCATGCAGAAACAAAATAAGGGGCACTAGTGTCTAAACAATAGCTCTGTCTTGTTTAGGTTTAAACTTTTTTTTCTGCCTTCTATACCCACATAGCCTCCAGATGCAAATGCAAGACTTCAACAGCTTTTCTAGCCTGGGCTGGGATCATGATACACAATTGGATATCACCGGTATACTGAAGATACTGGATTTCAAATGCTGAATGACCTCCTCGTGGCTTCATACAAATTTGAAATAACAAGCGGAAGAGAACCAGCCCCTGTGGCATCCACCAAGGGAATAACCATGGGTCAATCTCTCCATCCCAGCGACTGCCTATTGCAACTGACAGCTTAGGAAAGTATTTTGTATAATATACAGATATTTCTCAGCTTACAACCAATCGTTTAGTGACCATTCCAAGTTACAAAGCGACTTACAATTGGTCCTTGCACTTATAACCGTTGCGGCATCTCTATAGTCACATGATCGAAACTGGGGCACTCGGTAACCGGCATGTAGTTATAAAGGTTGCAGCATCCTGTAGTCAGATACTCATCCTTTGAAACCTTCCCAGCCGTTTTCTGACAAGCAAAGTCAATGGAGTAATTTGCGTAAGGACCACTCAATCCATTTAACAATAGTTGTGAATCACTTAGCAACCATGGCAAAAAAAGGTCATAAAATTGGATGTGACTCACCTAACAACTGCCTTGCTCAACAACGTAAGTTCTGATCTCAATTGTAGTCGTAAGTCACAGATCACCTGTACTATTTATTTACTATATATATATATATATATATATATATATATATATGTATGTATGTATGTATGTATGTATGTATGTATGTATGTATGT
>JANHFL010003322.1:79881-89903 GCA_032468155.1 Oxyrhabdium leporinum
CGCCGCCGCCACCGCCACCACCTCCTCCTCCCCCTCCATGGCTGCCGCTCACCCGGCTGCCGCTGCTGCATTGTGGGAAGCGGCCGTCTCAGTCGGACCCACCTCACTCGCCGCCGCCCAGACCGGCTCCTGCACCACCACCACCACCACCATCACCAGCAGCAGCAACCGCCGTCACCGCCGCCGCCGCTGCCATGGGAGCTGTAACCGACGGTGAGAGACGGAGCGAGCCCCGGAGCCGGTCGCGACCTCCTTTGCCGCCTGCTTCCGCTCGCTTTTCCCGGACGGGCCCAGCTTGAGCGTCCCCGCCACCTTCCTTCCCTTCTTGGCCGGTGGGGCCTTTCCAACCGGGCTCGGCCGCTGCCTTAATCCTCAGCCGCGGTGATGGGTGATCGGGGGTGGGCTCGCTTTTTCTACGGCCGCTGCACGCGCGCGCACACACACACACACACCCCACACACACACCCCACCAACCCCGAGATTTTGGACTCCCTGCCCCGCCGGCTGAGCTTCCCGATTCCTCCCGGGCTCATTTCTGCCGTGGCGGAGTTCCCACGATCACCCCACCCCCACCCCCGAGTCGCAGAAGCGGCGGCCACGAGGTCTTTGGGGTTGTTTTTTGCCTCGCGTGTTTTGCAAATAGAGCCCGTGGGGGCTTAGCTTGGGGGGGCTCGGTGGCGGGGCTTGCCACGGAAAACCGGGTCCAGTTGGTTAAAGAAAGCGAAGGAAAGCGCCCTTAGGTGAACTCAGGCTGGGGATTGGGGTGGGTTGAAATACGAATTTGTTGAACGCTTACTTCTCTTCGTACGGCTAGGCTGCAGGGATAGGGGCGACCTGCGGACGGGATTGTTATTATTAAAATGCCTTGGCCGTTGACCAGCTCCAGTGGTCTCTGGGCGGCGCGCAAAAACTAAAAAGACACAAAAGCAGCTAATAAGCCCGCAGGCAACTCGGACTGTGCTGTAACAAATTCTCAGAAAACGGAAGAGGGGTCGAATAACAAACATCAACAATAACACGTATGGGAGGAGGGAACTAACCCGGTGCTACCGTTGAGTGGTAATCCGGATTTCCCCCCCCCCTTTCAGCTCACACCTCTGTTCTTACACGTTTTTATATTAATCCTTTTTAACTAATGACTTATGTTCTGCCATTGAGGGCATGTGGCACCTTTGGAGTTAAAGAGGCAATGGTTCCCTGATTCCAGGTAAGTAATTTGCAACCTTAAAAATAGGAATTAGAAAAACCTTAAAAGTAGGGATTAGAAGAAAAGGGGGAAAGGAGAGAGAAAAGAACGTGTGTGTGATGTTTTTATATTCAACAAGTGGAGGTGATTCTAGATCAGGGCTGTCATTCCCAAAGATTCAATGGGACTATCCAAAGAGTCAATTGTTATTATTATGGTTTGTTGCACAGTCGTTCAGATGTTTAGATGTTTTGTCATTTTTGACTGCGTATCAAGGCTTTGGGTCTTCTTGTTGTTATTCATAGTACTGTTAATCAAACTGGTATGTATTAAAATATTTTCATATAATAAATGAACAATCTGAAACTTCAGGAAAGAGTTAATGAGCTGAAGAGTTGGGGACCCCTGTTTTAGATTTTGGCATCCATGTAACTAGAGCATACACTGTCATGCCTTGAGCTTTTATTCTTTACAGTTTTCTTATAAATGGACATAATACTTATTTATAGAGAACACTGGAATAGGGCAAAGGAATGTTATGCTTGCTGACCCAATCCATAGCTTCAACAAATTCTCAGAATTAACAATTCAAGTTACCAGTTATTATCTATAAAGCCTTCATGGCATATATCTTAAGGGGCCTCTATCTCCTATGGTTTCAGTTCAGAATCATTTCTGTGTCAGATGACCTATATATCTAAAAAAAAAAAAGTCTGAAGAAAATGTCCTGTCTATCACTTTTAGAGCTCTGCATATGATCAGAGACTTAGTTTGTTACTGTTTTTCACCAGTCATACAGACTCTACATATTAGCAGTTAGTCTTTATATACTAAAGCTGTGCAAAATATATGATTTTTCCTTATTCCTAGTCTTTCTCCTGTTTTCATGATCATTAATGTATTTTTTCTGCACAAGAGTATTAGTTGATAGCAAGACCTTGCCAAACCCTGTTTCCAGGCCCAGTTGTATTTGGTTTAAAATTATCATTATTTTCTGCACATACTCTTTTTTTGCTCTTGCTTCTGATTGACACATTATTAATTTTTGGTTTTGTTCCTATGTTACAGCTCCAATACTTTTATATAGCTTTCAGGTTTTGTTCTTCTATAGACATACTCCATGTATTTAAAGATTAATTGATTTCTTTTTCTTCCCAATACTGTGTTTGAAATTTATTTAATGCATTTATAATTTTGATGAAGATTTTTTAATAAAATTGTACTTAATTTTTAAAATAATATACTGTATTCTCTTTTTTCTATATTGAAGGCTGTGATTCTGTGTCAAATTTTCTGTATGTAAGCCCCATTGAATATACTATGACTTTTGGACAGGATTGTGAGCCAATTTGGTCTTGTAGTTAAGGCACTGGACTAGGAGTAGAGACTTTGGGCCAGTCACTTTCTCCTAGCTCTGAGAAGGCAGTAGCAAACCACTTCCAAAAACGTCTAGAAAACTGCATGGACTTCTCCATGTAGTCGCTAGGAGTCAAGATTATTATTTTTTAAAAAAAAATAGAATGATGGTGTAAGTTCTCATAACTTATTATTCATACAATTAGCAACTAATTAAATTGTTACAGAAAAATTCCAGTTCAGTTAACAAGATCACCATGGAGGTCTCTGTTTTACACATTCTTATTATAAAATGAGTCTGGACCTTTTTGTTAGCTAACAATCCTCCATGACTCCTTTTTTAGAAAAAAAAATCATTTTTAATGACAGGGTTCTATGACAAGTGATAATTTGTCTCATTTTAGAAATATTATTGCAATTTTAGATGAAGTTATTCGCAAGCGACTTTTGATTGATGGAGATGGTGCAGGGGATGACAGACGAATTAATTTGCTGGTGAAGAGTTTCATCAAGTGGTGCCATTCTGGATCTCAAGAGGAAGGGTATTTTGCTGTCTTTTATTTGTAAATCAAATGTGGAAACAGTTCATTCAACAGCAGTGTTATCTATAGCACATGTTCATTTTAATAGAAAATGGAATTTGTATCTAATGACCTGTATCTGAAATGGTTTAACATATATACGAGGGAGAACAAATTATGATAACACTTTATAACTTTTAAATTATATCTTTGGCAATATGGTGACTGCTTTGGTAATTAAAAGAATGGGTTTTATGGGTTTTATGTTGAATAGGATGATACAGGCTAGCTAATATGTCCTGGGGAAAAATACATTGATTTGTATTTCTAAGAAAAACAGCAACAAATCATCCTATAAAAGGAAAAATAAATGAAAGCCACCAGACAAAATCGGTTTGACTTTAATAAATAAATCATTGCTATTTATTTGTTATATAAATTTTAAGTACTTTTAGTTAAGACTGTCTGTTCAGTGCAGAATACCCGTTTCCTCACACTGGATATTATATGCTACATTATGGATATATATTTATATTATGGCATATGGTTCTAACAGTCTTTTAGGTACCTCTGATAATGACTGTAATATGAATTGGGATACCGCATTAGTGTTCTAATCGTTGTGCCATTGGATACATATTGTGCCTTTGTAATGTTTCAATAATAATGCAGGTAGTGCTAAAATAATGTCCACCAAATCTCCAAGATAAAATAAAAAAGAGAACATCAAAATGTCACAACATGGTGACATTTCAGTAGTAGTTTTCACGTTGTCTGTTGCCTTGGAGAATCTAATGGGCAAGAAGCAGTCACTACCAGCTCCTGCTGGAGAGATTGATACTCTTCTAACATTTTTTTTCTAAACTATGTTTAGTTTAATTTAGTTTAGTTTTTGTTTTTCTGAAACTGAATGGAAATTTGGTATGCTGGAAAACAAGACACTCTTTTCTAATATTTGTATTTCTAATCATTCCTCCGGGATTGAGATAGTTGTAGGCTAGTGGTTATGAGTGCTAGTGGTTTGTTTAGAAATGTGTCTGCTTGTCCAGAAAAAGAAAAAAAACCAAGGAAGTCCAGTTTCCTTTGGAAAAAGCACCTTTGGGATGGTGTGAGTTCTAGTCCATCCTTAGGCATGAATCTTGCAAGTGACCTTAGGCCAGTCACACTTTCAGCCCTTGAAGTAGGCAAGGACAAACACTTCCAGGAATCCTGCTAACAAACTGCAGGGACTTATCCAAGCAATTACAGTAGTGGAACAAATAAACCCAAAAAATAAAATGAAGACTGCACTCCCTCCCTCCCTGTCCTTAAAGTATTGCCAGGGTCAAACCCAATTCCTCTCTTTACCTAATCCCATCAGATCCAAATTGACTCTCCCTGCCTCAGACAAAACCTTCTGCAGTCCCATCTAACCAAAGAGTAGAAGCCTCCTCAGCCCTTACAAGGGAATTTCAACCTAGAGAAACCTCAGCCTTCCATCTTTTTATCAGCCAGTGACCTCAACATTCAATCTCCTTCACAATGGATTTCCCCAGCTCTGGGACTCTCCTGAAACACCCATTTTGCCTAACAATAAAACTCAAGTACACAGACAAGGATCTGCCCCAAATTGGCCAGCTAATCAGATTCCCTAGGATTTCCCACTTTGTATCCCTCAATTTATATAAAAATAGTTGCTTTTCCATTGTTAGGAATCCCTCTTTCCTGTAAAGCAGGAGTCTATCCTATTGCCAACATTCAAAAGCATCAATAATATGCCAATAGAAGAGAATAATTGTAGCTCATGGCTGAACTATAGAGTTCTTATGGCTCTCTGAGTTTGGTTGTTTTCTTACAGACATTTCATAACCAAACTAGGTAACATCATCAGTGCTAGTTTAGAATGGAGCTTGCTCTCATTTTATATACTAGTGTGTTGCCGTGTCAGTATTGGTGGGAGTGGTCTTGATTGGTTATAGTTTACTGTTAGCTTGTATGCTTTCTGTTAGCTTGTTTGAGTTGGTAAGACCTACATACCATACAAAAGAGCCCAAACACCACCTCACCAACAATCAGTACCCAAATGAGCAGAGATTAACATTAGGATTAATGTTAGATAAACAACCAAGAAGCAAACAATACCTCAATCAAGGATCAAAGATTATGCAGTCTATTAACTCTCCTTTTTTGATACTGATACACAAACCGATACCTTTCAGTCTATTGGCCACAGGGTTATTCTTCAGTTTTGCTGTCATAATTTGGTTAGACCCTTTAGAGAAAACAAAAATAAACCTACCTTATTTTTACTTGCTTCTAGTTGTATCGAGGATAGTGCCTTTGGGAACTGTTGATTAACTACTAATACCAAATGTTCCTTCTCTGATGTGTAGCTATACTCAGTATCAGCGCATGCTCAGCACTCTTTCACAATGTGAATTTTCAATGGGAAAAACTTTACTAGTGTACGACATGAATCTCAGAGAGATGGAGAACTATGAAAAAATCTACAAAGATATAGGTAATCATATTTTTCCTTGATTATTAGTGTCAAATGTAAACTTCTTTAAAAAAAAGGAATTATTCCAAATCAGGTGTATGAAGGATTTTGAGGTTGAAGTATTCTAGTCCCAGTCATCCTCTTCTGAAGGCTAGTTCAGGTTGAGATGTTTTTAGTTAGATATTGGAACAGTCCAACCTCAAATATTCTCTGCAGTTCTATTGACAAGACTTATTGGTACCATAGAATGTTTTAACCACCATAAGTGTAATTCTTTCTTACAACTGTTCTTGAGGATAAGATGGATTTATTTCTGCCTTGTAAACTGAAAGCTCAACCTTTTTGCCTTTGTTTAGGATAGCATCCTAGAAGGTTCACCTAGAAATAATGATCATAAAGTTTGTAGTTATTAAATTCAGTTCCTATGTTGTGGATTTTAATTTAGAGATGATAAAATACCACATATATCAGATTTTACTAGCTTAAGCAAGCATGTTAGCTGTAATGCTGTCTGGTCATCAATACCTATAATCAAGTAACTTTCCATTTGGTCTACTACCATGTTTTGTGGGAACTGCTTTTAAAAATATTCTGGAAACTTCAGATAATTTGACTGAGTGATAAATCACCATGTCAGAATTCCAAGACCTTCACTGGTTCCCACTCTTAGCTGAAAATGTTAACTTGATGTTAGAAGTGGCAATTGCATTGATCTCACTTTTGTGGAAGCAGTATTTTTTTTAGCACAGGTCTTTTGAGTTGTTCCAGTTTAATTAATTTTGCTTTTGTTACCATTCTATAGTTTTTAATACATTTTATTGGTTCATTGTAAGTAGTTTAATTTGTTTTTATAGTATGCTATCCAAGATTGTGATTACGGACCGATAAACATTTATATGATGTCTAATCAACCTTAGAACCAGATTCTTCTAATTGTCTCACATTTTTATAAAAATAACTAGCTTCAGCACGCATAGACACACAGACAAACATTCTGAGTACTTTGACAGTAATTACAATATCAGAAAATGCAATATATTTTAATTTCTTGATCTATTTAAAGTTCTGGAGATGAAAATCAGTTTGGATAATGTTGCTACATACTGATTGATAGTACATACTGATTTGATAGTTCAGTAATATTGTGAGATTTATAAATTTATGTCGTTAATTTTATTTCTTTGGAAGAAAGCAGCATAGCTGCAGCTCATGAAAAAATTGCTGAGTGCAAGAAGCAAATTCTTCAAGCGAAAAGGATACGAAAAAACCGCCAAGGTAAGGTTTACTTTGCAGTTGGCAACTTTAATTAATTAATTAATTAGCTTTGGCATCGGCAACTTTATTTATTTATTTAATTTATTTATATGCCCCCCCCCATCTCACTGTTACAACTCTGGTGACATACAAAATGATAAAAAAGTAATATAGCAATAGCAGTAGCATTTAGATTATATGCCGCTTAACAGTGCTTTACAGACCTCTCTAAACGTATTGCATATCGCCCCCAACAATCTGGGTCCTCATTTTACCAACCTCGAAAGGATGGAAGGCCGAGTCAACTTTGAGCCTGGTGAGATTCGAACTGCCAAATTGCAGGCAGCTGGCAGTCAGCAGAAGTAGTCTGCAATACTGCATTATAACCACTGCACCACCACGGCTCTTAACATACCACCCCATAGCACTTTACAGCACTCTGGGCAGTTTACCGTGTAGAAGCATTATTTGCATATTGCACCCAATAATCTGGGTCTTCAATTTACTGACCTCAAAATGCTGGAAGGTTGAGTCACCCTTGAGCCCCCATCAGGATTGAACTCCAGGCTATGGGTAGAATTTGCCTGCAATACTGCATTTTAACCACTACGCCATCAGGGCTCTAATATAAAAAATAAATAAAATTTACAAGAATTAAATAGAAATTAAAAATGAAGAGAATGGGTGGAACAGAGGGTGGGATCTTCTCTCTACCACATCAATCAACCCCCACGTAGAGCACTCCTATTGGGGTCCCAGGCCATCTGGTAGAGTCAGGTTTTAAGGCCATTCCAGAAGGCCAAGAGGGAGGGAGCAGGTCTCACCTCTTGCCATCAAGTGGTCCAAAGGGTGGGGGCCACAGCAGAGATGTTTCTTTCTAGATTATGATGGATAGATCATTTCAGAGTTTAAAATTCAAGTGATTCTAGGCGTCCTCAAACAGATTTGTGAATTTGGGGTGTATGCATTTAGTTAGTTTCTGAAACTTTTGAAGAACCTATTCCCATGATGGCGAACCTATGGCACATGTGCCAGAAGTTGCACGCAGAGCCATCTCTCCGGGCACGCCAACCATCACCCATTGCTCCTCCGGGTTCCGCATGTGCCGGCCAGCTGGTCTTCGTGTACGCGGGAGCACCAGAAGAGCAGCTCCCGGCGCACGCATGCACAACGGCCACCTGGTCTTCCGGCTTCTAACGTGCATGTGCATGCGAAGACCAGCTGGATGGCGCGTGCATACGTGTTAGAAACAGGCCGGGCCAACTGGTCTTCGCACGCGGATGCACGTTAGAAGCCGGAAGACCAGGTGGCCGGTGTGCATGCGTGCGCCGGGAGCTGCTTTTCTGGTTTCGCGCATGTGTGTTTCGGCACTCGGTTCCTTTTCAGCGTGCGCTCGGTGCCGAAAAGGTTAACCACCACTGACGTATTCAGATATAAAGATCTCTAAAGAGTTTATTTTGTCAAAGACGACTGAAATGAATAATGCTTCCTTTTAGCAGATGTCCTCTTAAAAGAGATAGTGAGGGCTTTGCTTAAAAATTGTGGATCTATCCTATGTTAATAACTGTTAGATAGGGTTCATTATCCCATATTTCACCAAGCTGATGGAGAACGCAACTCCAGGAACTCTTAGATGACATCTTGATTTTGTTTAGACATGGCGATGGCAAGGAAATCGTTTTGGTCTCCAAAAGAGAATAGATTATGTCCCTGTGGACATGCTTTTGTCTCTCAGTGGCTTTTGTAAACAGCATCTTGTTGGAATGCTTGTGGGGAAGCAAAGGGGAAGGGGTAGAGATGCTCTTTCGATATTTTCACTATTATTTCTTCATGTGCTATTTGGAAAATAATAGTTTGAGATATCTACTTGATTCCTTAGGAGCTATTTTATGGGTTCCACAAGACTTTAGCTTGTCTCCCACATTATTCAATGTTTATAGGAAGTCTTTCAGGAGGGTCATACAAGGGCTGTTGGCTGCCACCTCAGCTTTTGAATATCCCCAGTCTATAAGCAACAGTTACTGGTAGAACAGGGCGAAAGTGAATGTGGACAAGATACAAGCAAGTAAATGACAACATTAACGAAAAATTCCTCTTCAGAGGAATTTTTTAAAAGAGGAATTCCTTAAAAGAGAGTAAAAATTCATCTTCTGAGAAATTTTACTCTCTTTTAAGGATCAGGTTTACCTCTTACATCTAGCACTGATGCTGTAGGACACGTAACATAAGTTAAAAAGTAAGGGTTTTTTTGGTCAGTTTTTGCCAATTAAACATTTTTGAGATTATCTCATCACTATTACATTGCTTTCCTTTTGTTTTATTATATTGTTTATAGTTCATCCAAAATAATAATAATAAAAATAGAACAAGAAAAAGGAAGGACTTTCAGGCTTGAGTTCTGTACACAAAATGCGTAGAATATGCCTTTAAAATTATTTGAATTAATAAATGTCATACTTCGTGGTATTGGAACAATATGGACTATCGCCCGTATTTTATTCTTTTCAGAATATGATAACTTGGCTAAAATAATACAGCAACATCCGGATAGACATGAAACATTGAAGTAAGTATGGAGTGAACTCAAGTAGCAGATGCATTACAGAATATCACTATCAGATAATAGTGGCAAAATAATTTACATGTGCATCATCAATATTAATATGAAAAATTTGAACATTTGTACATTATAATATAGTGGCAAAGATGTTGGGCTTAAATGGAAATACCCTAATTTAGATCCCCACAAAGACAACTAATTTTTGGCCAATTATTCTCTTATCAGCCCAACCACCTCCTAAAAGTTCTGTAGGACCTGATCACAGGTAGTCCTCAACCTACAACCACAATTGTATCCAACATTTCTGTTGCTAAGTGAGACATTTGTTAAGTGAGTTTTGCCCCATTTTATGACATTTCTTGCCACAGTTGTTAAGTGAATTACTGCAGTTGTGAAATTAGTAACACAATTGTTAAGTAAACCTGGCTTCCCCATTCACCTCTTGTCAAACAGTCACAAAAGGTGATCACATGACCCCAGGACCCGGCAACTGTCATAAATATGAGTCAGTTGCCAAGTGTTTGAATTTTGATGATGTGCCCCTTGGGATGCTGTAATGGTCGTAAGTGTGAAAAAAGTTCATAAATCACTTTTTTCAGTGCCGTTGTAACTTTGAACGGTCACCATACCAACTGTTGTAAGTCAAGGACTACCTGTATAGGGGCT